>JACYFF010002017.1:71504065-71597393 GCA_017589665.1 Selenicereus undatus | reverse complement strand
AGCATTAGTGCCCATGATTAACATAAAGAAAAACACAGAAAGTTGCATGATTGAAGAAGGCATGATGATTGACTTTGAGCTACATACGTTTACGTGAAAGTTTTGGTGTGTTAATTTAAGTGTTGATTAGTATTTAGAATGGTTCGTTTTTATAGAGCTATAAATCAAGGCGTGTGACATGAATGATTGTGAAATGATCAACCACTCTACTCTACCAAATCAACCTTTTTGCACCAAGTTGGGATTAATTAGTGTAACCCTAAGTAAGGATTGATATGACCAGTTCAAAATGATCCCTCTTTTTGTCCAATCTGAACCACTCTTGAGTGCTCTTGTTTTACCTGCTCTAGGGGAGCAAAATTGGGTTGATTGAGACAATGAAGATAGGGTTAGGAACCATGCACGGTGCTCTCCTGCTGGCTTGTCCATGCTAATCGGTGTTATGCACACAAGTGAAAAGCAGAAGACATAATTTTTTTTTTCCTAATTATTTGCCGGATAGTCTAAGAAATCTCCACTATAAAAATTTAGCAAGGCAGTCAATTTTTTCAACTAATTTCTTTGTATTAACATGTATGTGTTAATGTATTCTCAAAATTTTTATAATCAAAGATAAAGTTACTGCAAATCTGCAACCAAAAAAGTCAAATGAGACGTTATTTTTAAAAGATAAGGAGTAATACAACCGTGATATAATTGGGCGATAATTGTGTAATATAATGAGAATTATTAGGGTATTTTGTTATTACTTGTTTGACAATACGTACCGCGTTGACGAGTTAGTAGGTAAGCATAGAAGACTAATTCATTCATGTTTATCATCATGCAATCTTTTGTTTAGGATATCAAACAACAATTGAGGTCGGCTAAATGCCTAAATATATGGGCCCAAATTTGGGTAAAAGAAAAATCTTCAGCCACAAATTTTGCATATTTGTGTCTCTCTTACTTGAATTGATAAACCATCATGTATCATGAACACTTTTAAGTAGTGGTCTCTAATATTTTGACCACTACATATCAGTACCCTCTACTTCAACATCTATTATTGAACACAGCCAAAATCTCACCAGCTCTTTGAAAACTTTTTACCTTCTTGTTTAATTCCAAAATCTCAATTACCAAATATCAAATATGATTAACATAAATAATATTCAATTATACATGCAACGCATTTAAAGATGGAACTAAACTCAAGCTGGATACAGATTGGCCATTTGGATTTGAGTTAGACTTAGATTCTGCTGTAAGCGTAGTTACGTTTAATTTGGATTTACTGCGCATATATTATAAGGCATTATCCTTTTTTTCCCACTCATGAGCCTCTACCCTTTCCTTCCCCTTGCTCTGTAAGACCAGTTACGAAATTAGAAGAACCAAAGAAGAAAAAAAAGTGGAATATCTTTGAACACTTTCAGAGTTGGCAACTTTAATATTGTCTGCTTATCTGAGCCTGTACATGCATATATCAGATGACTTCTTTCTTCAATAAGTCATCCCTGACAGAACGGAATCGTTTTCTTTTTTCCAAGTTTCAGAAATTTGTTGTTCTTCATTGATAGTAACCCCACTCTGATTAAAGCTGAGTGTCAGCCATAATAAAATCTAAACACAGAAATGCAAAATCTGAATCAAAAAAAACTGTCATTCAGGCAAAAAGATGCTGACAAGTTTTTACCAGAAAAAACTATTCTAAAAGGGGCTGGCCTTCTGATAATGGTAAGGTACAAATGGATTGCTAAAAGTTTTAACCTTACTTTTGTACAATATTCTGCATTATGTACCTCACATTACTCATTGGTTATATCATAATCGCTGAACTAATAGTAAGTGTCATGATGTAGGGTTGACATAGATATGACTGTTTGGATCATTTTATATGCTGAACAAAGTAGCATTAATAAACAACAATTCCTAATGTGAATCCTATTTTTTCGAAGTTCGGAAATACTTAGCTGTAAGCAACCTTACATGCAATCCAATCGCGAGAGACTTGAACATTAACATAGGAATGAATATACGAAACGTACCTTGCACACCCTGTGGAATACTGTATACACCTTGATAATCCCAGAAAACTGAATTGCAGACAACCTATTTCCTTATCATATTTCAACTGAGATGGTGCAAGAATATCACATAGCAGGGTAACTATTAATCTGTCTGTCCTTTCGTTTTTTCCCAATCAAATGGTCACACAAAATTACATGAATCCTATCAATATCATGTACAAACAATATGCTATTCTTCAACCCAGTATTATATTACAGCTGGGAATTATCTAAACCAACCAATACCCGAATCGAATTTTATACAACTCCATGCCTTCTTCCCAATCAGCAGCCTGCTTGATCGATTTTCACTTTATGCAGACCCTCCATAAGAACAGCAGGAGATGGAGAATGCAGGCATCCTAAAGCCTATATTCTACAGTTCAGTATATGGCACTAATCACAGTTTGTTCCTTCCCACCATGACACTGGTTTATTCATATAAGATGCAAAGTATGCATAAAAGACATGATTTTCATGCTACAAAATCACTAAGAATGTGTGGGTTGCCAAACCTATGTTGCTGGTTCACTTGATCCAAGTAGGGATAGTCCGAATTCCCGACTCCCATTGTGGGTTCTACAGCCCCAGAAGACATGGGCACAACATCACCCTCACAATGCCTCAAGCCCAAAGCAAGGGAGACTTGGTTGTTGCCTACACCAAAGTTGCCAAGTTCGGGTATTTGGTATGTGTTAACCATAAGTTGTCCCGAGCCACTTGGGTCATGGGAGTTAGACCCACTAGTGTAAAATCCACGGTTGTCATTGGTTCCAAGAGATCCAATGTGCAACCCTGGTGTTGATGATGTCTTTGAGTCATGTCTTTCGTGGGTCATGGAGGTCGTTGGGGTTTCCTGAATATCATTCTTCCTGTCCTCTGATCCCCAGGACTTCTCTCGGGCCAATTTGGGTGTGTTTTCTTGTGAAGATTTGGAGTTGGTGTCTGCATCTTCCCCAAACTCTTCTTTGTACATATCCTCAATCATCGGCTTCCAGAGCCGTACACGCGCGTTTATGAACCAGTTGGCAACCTGACCCACAGATAATATTAGGAAAGATCAATCTTAGCAAGACAAAAATGTTGGCCACACTTGGCATGATCTCATAGGAGACAAAGAGAACAGGCCAATTTAATCACATGGCTATTGAAAGTGATGTTTTATTCCAGATCAAAAGCGTACTCCCCACATTTAGACCCACCATAAGAAGAAACAAATGATTGAAAGATATATGCAACATGGCAAAAGCAGAAATATACCCTCTCCATACCAAATTAATATCTGATGAACACAAGTGTATCAAACCAATGTAAAATTCGACTGCCCAGTTTTAAATGAATTCTCGGGGGGGGGGCCTCGACAAGGTTGCCACACAGACGAACACTATGACAAACCGTTTGCCAGGTCTTTATTATGCAATATGCACTACTCTTCTCTGGAACCCCCCCCCCCCCGGGTAACACAGACACCATTGAAAGCAAGAAAATTTTTCTGAATTTATGCAATGTTTAATTCTAGGACACCCTCTCGTTGATATTACCTGGCTTCTAGTCAACCCAGTCTGTCTAGCCAGCATAATCTTCTCCGAATCCTTGGGGTATCTGTAGGACACGAAAACAAGAAGAAAACAAGCTAAATAAACCTAAATCCATCTATAGTAAGAAGACTTCTTCATGAACGGTTAAAAAAGAGCTAAAGATTAGAGAACACACGGATGAAGGAAGTGCTCGAACAGCCAAGCACGAAGAATTGTGACAGCATTTTCAGGGAGCCCCCTCTGTGGCCTCCAAGTATGGCGCATCATGCCAAACTGCTGAAGGGCTCTCTGCTGTCTGAGTTGCTGGTCCACATAGCGGAGGCGAGGAATTACTCCCCCAAGGCCATTGTCCTGCTCTCCCAAGCTTTTGCGGGTGGTCTGAATTTGGTTGGTTATGGCATCACGCAAGCATCGAAAATGGCGGGAAATAGTTTTCAGAGCCAATGAAGTGTAAGGTTTGGCTGCCCCAGTCCCAGCTATTACATCAAATGATGATGCCAGAAGTTGCATCTGATGACAATATTGCTTGTACCTTCTGTCTACCTACACCCAGGGCAACAATTCACACATTGTCAGAACTTGTTGAGCTCGTTCCCAGCTCTAAAGGGAATAAGGGTCGAAGGAATGCAAAGAAAGATAAAATGTCAACAAGAATAAGCACTATCACTTTCATGAATTACAAGAGTAACTCTATCATGATTTTACATAACAAGCATCATGATAAAATTTAAAAAAAAAAAAAAAAACAAGCATCATGATACCATTTTCGTTAGACACTATTTGAATTCTAGGTTAGCATTCAATTATGAGTTCCAATAGATAAAAATGGCAAACACAGAATTTGGATCAACTTCAGATGTAGTTAATTTCTTTTATAGCTTGATGGAAGATTCAAGTTCAGATTTGGTCATATACAAGTCTATCGCTCAATATCCATCATCTTGTCGAGAGAGTACAATTAATATAGATCAAGCAGATTCTGAGGTGGTTCAATACTTCAGTTTGTGTTATGTCAACCTGGGTTTAGAGCAAAACCAGGTTGCCTTGTTTTTAGCATTGTTCATGTTTATGCCTCGGATCTTTCAGTTCCAGTAATTGAGAATTGGTTGGCACAGCGAGGTCTCCTAATTACATGATATTCCACATTATAGATTTCAGTTTGCATGCATATAGCACAACAGTTAACCTCAAAGAGACTCCATATCTTCTCTAGGTCTCCATATCCAAATTTTTGCACTTCTTCCAGGCAAACATGTTGGTACTAAGGTGAGACCTGATGGCCCAAAATCCAAACATTTTGAAAACGAAATTATAGCTACCATGAACATGGAAAAGTTTTCTAAAGATTTTTGCATCTCTGCACATCAATTCCTCTGTTTAAGGCTTTAAGCACCAACAAAGCCATCCAACTCAGATTCTCCAAGCTCCAAGTTTCCTTATTGAGTACCTCAGTCGAAACCTGGTACTTGAAGCCCTGTGTTTCCATATTTCTAACCAATTTAGGATTTCAAACCCACAAAAATCGAAGAATCCATATCTCTCTTTCACCTAATCTTTTAGACACAATAACACCAGAACTATAAACTACAAAAAATAATAATGAATAAACAAAAGGGACAAAACATGCAGTTACCTCATCCAACATGGAATGAAGCTTATCCAGCTTGCTTTGCAACTCCTGCCGTTCTGCAGGCGACAGCTCGTGGGATGACCCTGAAGCAGCAGCCGACTCATTAGTTTCTGAGGCAGGCTGTGATCCTGATCCCCCTCTTGACTCTTTGGAGCACTCATCCACCTTATTCGAGCCTTGGTGTTTTTCAGATTGAGTTCTTTTAAGAGCATCACGAACATTAACAACTTCATCCAGCAACTCCTGTGCCGCCCTGAGGTACTTAGACTTCAGAATGGTGCCAGCAACTCCAGCCTGCTCATACAGATAAGGGTTGCAATTCAGTGTTTTCACACTCATCGAGTACTGTGGATTACTTCCATCTCCTTGCATGTGATAAGAAAAATAATCCGCATTTCTCATATCCTTATTGCTTGGGGATGCTTGATCAACTTTGCAGGCCATTTGTCTAATAACACTATTCTCAGCAGACGCAGGAAGATGAGGGCTTAACACAGACGATAAACCAGGATTCAAGTATTGGAACTGGAATGAAGGTGCAGAAACTGCAGTTGACATCTGAGTGCTAAGACTAAGTGATAAACCCTGCAAATTCTGCTCCCCCAAAACAGAACTGCTGATGGTCTCTCCACCTCCCGCATTAAATTGCCCACCGATGGCTTGGATACACATTGGGTCACCCCCGGTTGGTGGGATGAACATCATCTCATTACGCGCAGTCATGGAGGGAAGCTCAATGCGGTTTTGGGGATTCACTGAAGAACCCGGAGAGATTTCTGAGAAGGACCCAGCAGAAGAATACATCATCATGTTGCCATAAGGGGATGAGAAAACATCAGTTTGAGCACTTGAGGTGGGGTAATAAGTTGCCATTTCAATCTCACTTTATGTCAGAAAAACCCCAGTACAGAAGAGGATATATCAGCAGAATTCTTCATGTGCCATATGATCAGTTCATGGAGCAATAACACCTAAGAAAAAGGTAAAAGTAAAACCCATCATGAGGTCAGTCTGACAAAGCATCTTTCACCCATACATTTTCTAGCCAAGAAACATGGCCTACTCTGATCATTAACTGCTTGACCAACTGTCAATGCACATATATCCTTCTGGAAATGATCTGAGGTGCAGGTAACAAAAATTAAGCACAAACTAGGAAAGTTGATGATATTAATGAGAAATTTCATTCACTATCCCCATCAATCTTATCAAATTCAATGAAATTAAAGACTCAAATTCTGGGCTAGAGAGAATCAACTACGTATGAGCAATATCCAAGAATCCTACTAGTCAGAACGGGAAAATCCTTCTACAAAATGGCAAAAAAAATGATTGCTCATTAGCTCAAATCAGTGAATAATTGAAATAAAAACCAAATCCATAGCAGATGACTTGAAATCTTGATGGATAATCTTGAGGTTGAATCAACTAACCAGATCAGGAAAACACCAATTTTGAAGTACAAATATCATCGTTGAAATCAATAAAACAGAAAGATTGGCAGGAAGAAATGAAGAAAGAACAGAAGAACAAGTCTCAGAAAACGGACCATGGAAGTTTTTAAGTACCTGAAAAATCAAAGATGCTGTGCCTCAATTGGGGAACAAAGGAGCTAAAGACTGCTAAAAGCATAAAATCATCCAACACTTAAAGACAACAAACTAATCCCAAGAGATTTCCCCATAACCTAAGACGCCCCAGAGAAACAAACCCTTTTCAACCAGAACAATGACACACATACCCAATTGGAATAATATACCCACAACCCAAAAGAATTAAAAAACAAATCAAAATCACACCAATACTAAAATATTAGATGATGAACAGTTAGCCACAGCCTTCTATTTCTTCAATATTAAATTTTGAATTATCTCCCTTATCAAATTATATACCCACCACCATTGACACGTGTGAACAACAATGAATTTTGCCAGAAAGTTCTCCCTGAAGCTCTTAAACAGGAAAGAAAACAGGAGGGGAGTTGTTGATTTGGTACCTCCTCTTTCACTCTCTACTATGCTTGCTTCAAATGGGTTTAAGAAGCTAACGACCAGTTGGTAGACCTAAACACTATCTTAAACCTCATTCAAACGCATACCCAGCTGCTCTCTCATCCCTTTCTCCCTCTTACTGCAGAAGAACAGTACTAGAGTCACAAGATTGAACCTTTTTGGGGGGGCAATTTCACCCTCAGCTCAAAAAGAAGAATAAAAAGAAAAAAAATAGTGGGCATTTGTGATAAGGAAGGAATAAAATAATGGAGGGGTTGGGAGGTAGCTCTGTACTATTCGTAGTAGTAGGTGACAGTGACAACATCACACGTTTTAACGAATAGAAACGATTCCTCAACATATACGCCTCATAAAATATTGAATTTCTGGGTTTTTTTTAAAGAAAAAATTCTGGGTATTTAATTTAATTAGTTCATTTTCCTACTTGGTTGGTAACCGGGTATCCACAAAATATTTTTCCAATTAAATTATTCAACTGTCTTGCTGCACCAAGTAAATGCCGCCAAAAATTGTTTTCTGGGATTTTAAAAACAACCAATTTTTGGATAATATAAGCTGAAGATTTCTTCTCTCTACGGGTAGAAATATCGGTAGAGGTAAAATTGCTTACATCTGGATCTTTTTATATCTTGCGAAAACGGGATCCATACTGAAAGATGTTGTTGTTGTTGTTATATGAGCTGAAGATTTCTGTAAAATGGTATTGGGAGGAAAAATATAAAGAGAAGTCAGAATTAATAATGAAATAATAAAGTGAAAAAGAAAAAAGAATTGTAATGAGTGAATTGGGGAAAAAGAAGACTATCAAACTTCTTTTTTCCCCATGGGGGAGAGAAAAAAAGGGAGTAGATTAGTTGGTGGAAGCCCAAAATATGCATGGATAAATTTTTATTTTTAAAAAAGTAAAATAGTTCATGCTTGTGCATGAATTTGGATAGTTGAGGTTGTGCTTTCCATTCCATCATTTTAAAAGATGGTTTGTGGTACTTGGGTGGTCATCATTGTAACTTGACCAATTATATATGCCAATCATTTATCCAAGACCAACAAGTACTACCTTGGGTTGTAATTTAAACTTGAATTCTTGAAGCAAATCTTGAAAAATTTAGAGAATGTTTGATTTTTTTTTTGAGTGGATGGTCAAGTTAATTATTTACTATTTTCTCAAATTTAAAATAATGAAGTATTACATTTAAAATGTATCATGTAAGAAAAGTAAAATAAAAAAAAATTGAAATAGATAATTAAGTTAAGTAATAAGAGTTATTTTAAAAGTTTATGTTTATCTATACCTCTGTGACATAATTTTCTGTATTGATGGTTATATGCACAAAGCACGACATGCATATTGAACTTTTAATAAAGGCATGTTTCATGAGTAATATAGTTAGTGTGTTTAATAAAACACAAAAGATTTATCATTTTCTTTTCTTTTCTTTTTTTGGGAAGAAAGAAAGCGCAAAAAAGACTTATTATAAAATATTTAAATTTAATTATTGTCCATTACCCCATATGTCAATAGTTCATACCTTCCAATGTGTCACAAAAAGTCATATTTCAAAATAATAAATTAATAATAAGAGTTAGTTAGGAGAACCGAACAATCTAAACTTTTCATTTGTCATTCCTGTCCTTCGGGGATGAAATTTCATATGTAGCAAAGCAACATACTCCATCCCGACTTTTGTGATTGCATTTTATCGTACCATATCATAATTACATTGCAACTGATAATTTGTGTAAATATTTAACACATTCAAAAAAATCCATTAAAATATTAAAATCACCATGTATAATTATTTCCATCAAATATATCAATAGACAAATTATTCCCTGCAACTTATCCTTACTTTTTCTCCACAAAATGTTTTCACAAAATCTAATTTTGAGGGTATCTTGGAATCAGCATTTCTACAGGCAGGATTGCTGGTAGAGGTAAGGTTGCTTACATCTGGATCTCCTTAAATCCCATAAAAGCAGGACCCACGCTGAGAATAGTAGTAGTTATTGTTGTTGTATATCAATAGACAAATTATGTATGTTAATATACAAAAAAGTGGTTGACAATTAACTCGAGGTGTTATTCACAATATATCCCTACTCGATCTAGATAGAAACCTCTATGGTGATAGGAATTTTCACGAAGTAAAATTCATTGAAAAGATAAGATTTGCCCACGACCCTATTGCCATTCCTAGTCAAAATTATGAAAATAATTAGAATCAAGAAATAATTTGATATGTTGCGGAGCAAAAATTATAGAAACTCTAATCAAATTTAAAATGTACCCATTTTGAAAAGCTTTTTAATTTAGAAGGAATATTATATATCATCATAAGATTTAAGCAATGTGAGGTTATTTGTATATCATCTAATGAGTATGTTTATACTCTATAGATTAGATTTATGAACTTATATGTCTATCCGGAACTTGAAGTGAAGTTTCCATTAACATTGAAAGATAGTTTATAAATGAGCTTCTATCTTAAGACAAAAGCATCAATTTATTTATTTATCTTAATGTTTGCTTAAGTTATATGTTATCCATCATCTATTTTATTTGCATGATTTATGCAATTTGGGGCAAATTAACATGCAAGAGTACGTACTCTCACATTTTATTTATATATTTTTTTTTCAGGTGTATTTATTATATATTCTATTTTAATTTCTACGTACTATTTATTTACTGATGTGTCTTTTAAGAGTATACGCTCCCATATGTATGGTTTAGGCTTTAAATTCGGGGGGGAGGCGGTGATGCCATCCATTTGACAATGATCTTAGGAAAATATATTAAATTGTAATTCAAATATAGTAATCATCTTATAAAATTAGAAATACCTTTGAATTTCAATACAGATGAATACGACTTACCATGTCTCATTCCCAAAGTACAAGCACCAATACTCCTTCATTTTTATTGTATGACTATTGTGTACTTTTTTATAAATAAAATGGGGATGAGGAAATTAAAAAAAAAAGTATCAAAGATAATGACAATCAATTGCTTTGATGCTTCGCTTTCAGATTATCCAAATATCCCCATATTTGTGAGGGAAAAGGTGAAAGAATAATTCTCATTAAATTAATTGTTGTAATCCCAGAATATATTTTAGGACTTTGGAAAAAAATTTGTACCAAAACTGTATGACACCTGACAAAGCAAATTATGAGGGGGTTTCCTTAGCTCAATCCATAAATGGTTTTCCTTTGGAATAGGTAATTGTAAGAACTTAATAGTCTTTTATTGTATTAAATTTCGGTTATTTCTTTATCTAAAAAGAGGAAATAAAGAAAGCAAATATACTACTAGCTGGAATGAAGTCGATCTAACTTTTAAGTAAGCCGATGATTAGATTGGATCTTAGGAATGTACCTCGTTCTCATCTCCACTGTTTAGATCTCTTTCTCGTTTCTAATTAGGGCCCACTTATGATGTAATTTACCATTTCTTGGGTTTAAAATTATTATAAAAATATCTATAGTAATTATATTAAAACAAAAAGTTTATAAGGATAAGTAATGCCACAATTTTACTACTTTGACCCAAGTACACCCAAGACTAAATCCTAACCTACTGAGGCAATTGCTAAGTTTAATACCTCATAGGCTAATTCTAAACTACTTTAATTCTTTACAATTAATGCTAATTAAAACTCACAAATTAATTGCATGATATGAAGTTTTGAATCAATAAAATGACTCTTGGGTTGACACGATCTTTATACATTTTTCCACCCCATCAAGTAACCATAATATAGTCTCAAACA
The DNA here is from genome assembly GCA_017589665.1 of Selenicereus undatus. NCBI lineage: Eukaryota > Viridiplantae > Streptophyta > Magnoliopsida > Caryophyllales > Cactaceae > Selenicereus > Selenicereus undatus. The sequence continues at coordinate 71,586,389 of JACYFF010002017.1, read as the reverse complement.
TTAGAAGCTTCAAATTCATAATTTTTAAAAATTTATATTATTAATTATCATTCCTACATAGTTATAATTTTGTTTAGCAAATAACTGTTAATCGCTAGATGTTTGTATTATATGTCAGTTGTTTTCTGTTTGAACTCACTATTTACAGAAAAATTATTTGGTGAGATTAACTATTTATGATAAGTTGTGAGAAAAAAAGATTAATTCAATAAAAAGTTCTTTCAAAATGCTTGTGGAATTCTCGCAAATTAATTTTTTGGAGCTAAAGAGCTTTTCCTAAAATTTATTGACTAAACACCCCAATTAATTTTTTAACTATGTCCAAAAGCTAATTTTGATCTAAAAATTTGGTGTTAGTTCAAAAGCTATCCAAAAAATATTTGCCAAGCACCCTCTATAATGTTTATCATATACACACAACCAACATTGTAATGAAAAAAAATTATAAATTTTATTATTACATTTGATTATATGAAAATATTATAATTAAAATTTTTTTGGAATCAGCCTCTGAACGGGTAGGAATGCATGTAGAGAAAATGTTGCATACATCTGAATCCCCTCATATCCCACGAAAACATAACTCACACTGATGTAGCGTTTGGTTGAAAGTAATGCAATCACTATGCAATGGAATCAACCATGTAATACAATTGTTAGTGTAATGGAATGAGATAATAATTGCATTACAATGTTTGGTTACAAAGTTTTTACAAGTGTAATGGAATGAATTCATCTACAAGCAATACTTAATTTTACATGTGACGTGAAGTACTTGCAATTCAATTCGCATTTTATTTTTGCCTATTTTAATTATTTGTAGCTTCGTTGATAAATATCATCAAATATCTTAGCATCATGATTACGATATTTCGCATAAGACTTATTTTACTCTATTTCTTATAGATCACAATAATGTAATATTGTTCAAGTTTACCAAGTAGAGAGAAGATAACAATGAAGAGAGAGAGAGAGAGAGAGAGAGACATGACGTCCAGAACGTACAAAAATACAGTTACAATAATACGATCATGGTCTGGGTTAAACTTTATCTAATATGGAGATGAGAGAGAGGGGGGTGAGGAGGGCTTCAAGCCTTTAAAAAAATGGTGTCAAAGGAATAAGAGATGGGAAGTAGAGGAGAGACAATGGAGATAAGAGAGAGAAAGTTCCTAAATATAATAGCTTATAGTTGGATAGATTTTGATTTAAAGGTATGTAATCAAAATTGTTTAGGAAAAGTCAAGTAATTGTAATTGCATAGATTGGGGTAAATGTAATTACAATGCAATCTTTATTACATTCCTTAATGGTAACCAAACATGGTAATGGAATCACCATTGCCATTTTGATTGCATTACCACTTTGATTACATAGAACCAAACAAGCCATGAGAGATGTTGTTGTTGCTGTATTATAATTAAAAAATCATTTTATGCTAATAATTTTATCAATTTGTGTCTTCATAATCATATTATAAAATTAATTTTATTACATTATTATCGCAACATTGTATCCAACTCAACGCTACAGAAAAAAATCCACTTGGTGTGAAAATCCAATCAAAAAAGAAGAAAAGAAAAATGTGGCACAGCAAGAATGAATTTTTTTGTCATTAAGTGCTATAATATGGACAAACGAGGTGGAGCCCACATATCACAATTTGAATAACTGGTGGTTAGAAGCCAACAAACAAAAATTGACACGTAATCATCAAATCACTGTATCCAACCCTTAGCTTCTAACTTTATCCAACCCTTATGCTCTAATCATAATTGCTTTGTTTAATAAAATTAATTAAGCAAAGGATTAAGTCTGAATACAGAACAGCTGATTTCATGTTTAACTTGCCGACTTTTTGGTACCAATAACTTAATCATCTTTTCCTTTTTAAAAAAAAAGGGTCATAGGAACAACTTACAGTTGTTGCTAAATAAGAAAGAGGTACAAGCTCATCATTGCACAAATAAATTCAAAAATAATGACTAACAGGGAAAATCAATGTCATTACTTATGCTGATTTTAGCCAATTATTAGGTCATTGATCACGAGAGCTCTAGACATTTTTTTTTTAATACATATTTGAGATGTATTGCCTTTGTGAATGGAGCATATGACATGTGAAAAGGCTGAGAAATATGAGGACAATTTTGTCATTTTTAGCCCTGTTTTTCATTGGTAAATTCGAATATATTAACTTAAACCCACTCGGGCCTGTTTGTTTTGAGCGTTTTAGAAGAGCTGTTAGTAAATATATAGGAGCAAGTGGAAGCAGTTTGGAGCAGGCTTGACTAGCAGTTAGCAGATAAGAGCAGGTTGAAGCAGGTAGGAGCAGGTTAGCATAGGTTGGAAGCAAATTGGAGCGTTTTGGAGCTTTCTTGTTATGATTCTTCTAATGTTATGATTACCGATGATAATTTATGTTGAATACATCACATTTTTGTAACAATTACTGTATAATAGATTTACGAAAATAATATAACAGAAAAGTTAAATGTCATCGCAATACATTACCAAACGTTAATATATGATAACCATATGCCTTTTTTTATAACTAAAATTAGCATATATTGTAATTATTATTTCTCGATGTTAAAATCATATTAGCTATTGCATCTCTACATGATTACATTCATTCATTACTTGTTTGTTTCGCGCATCATACAATCCAATGTTGGGGATGCATGGTTGTAATATTTGCTAGCCTCGATAAAATTGGTATCCCTTTTTCATGTATTTGGATGAAATTGTGTAACGCGCAACATGATATAATTATATAAATTTGTCGTTCTCTACTACTCATTTAAAACATTCTATCATTTAAGATCTTCCAAGTGTTCTTTAATACTCTAAACATTCTCTCAATGAGATTGGAGCAGGTATGAGCGGATTAGAGCATATTGGAGTAGGTTAAAACAGGTTTGACTAGCAGGTAGCAGATTTGAGCAGATTTGAGCAGCTTCGAGCAGGTTAGAGCAGGTAGCATGTGCAAAATGCTGAAAACGAACAGGCCCTTTATCAACTTTGTAGAAGGCAAAAATTCTACTACAAATCAGATGATAGTTGAGGGCAATTCATCGAGACTTGCAGTAATGCTGGCACAGGTGACGACCTCTTAGTGAAGCAATTCGTGCAATCTCTTAAAGGTTTTGCGTTTGACTGGTACATAGACCTCGCTTCTGCATCCATTCATAGTTGGGGGCAAATGGAAAATGAATTCTTAAATCGCTTCTATAGCACACGCCGCGTAGTCACCATAACAGAGTTGACTAACACTAGGCAAGGGGATAAAGAACCAGTCATAGATTATATCAATCGTTGGCGTGTCCTCTCATTGAAGTGCAAGGATCACTTTCTGGAATCTTTTGTAGTTGAGATGTGTGCCAAAGGGATGGATTGGGATATACTTTATGCCTTACAAGTAAATAAGCCCAAAACATTCCAAGAATTGACAACATGAGCTCATGATATGGAGCTTACAATTGCCTACTATGGAAGACCACTCAATGAATCAGTGGCATCGTCAAGAAATGAAAGCTCCATGCTTAGAGACTCCGAAGAGAAAGAATGTCCTTATTCTGAGTCTGATGCGTCATAAATGCTTGACAAACTTCTTAAGAAAGGAATTATGGAACTTCCAGAGTCATGTCGTCCTGAAGAAATTGGAAGAACTAATGATCCCAAATATTGCAAGTATCACAGGATCATCAATCATCCTACAGAGAAGTGCAAAGCATCAGAAGACAAATCCTACAACTTGTAAAAGAAGGAAAAATCACTTTAGACGAAGAAGACACCGAATAATCTAATTGATCGTCCATTAAGATCATATTGGAAACTTTGGAAGAAAGCGATCCAAAATTTGCGGTTAGGGGGCAAACTTTCAAGTCAGCTTCTATAGACTTCTAAGTCATCAAAGAATTTATAGACTTTCAAGTCACTCATGTTAGACTTTGAAGTCGTCCAAACTTTAAGACTTCTTAGTCAGCCTCTACAAACACCTATGTCATCGAAATCTCTGACTCTGAAGTCAACCATGCGAGACTCTGAAGTCAATTATGCATTCAAAGTCATCAAATGTCGAAGACTTCCACGTCAATACTAGCGGACTTCCAAGTCACTACTAGCAGACTCCCAAGTCGCCAAACTCTAAGACTTCTAAGTCAGTCCTTATAGGCTTCTGAGTTGATAAACTCTAAGACATCCTAAGTCAAACCTTTAAGACTCCTAAGTCATCAAATTTCGTAGACTCCTAAATCGTCAAACTCTCACAGACTACCAAGTCAGCAAACTCTCACAGACTACCAAGTTGGCAAACTCTTACTAAGTCAACAAAGTTTCAGAATCCTAAGTCAGCAAAGTAAGAGACTATAAAGTCATTCAAATTCAAGACTCCTAAGTCATCAAATTTTGTCAACTCTCAAGTTGTCACATTAGAAGATTCTTAAGTCATTTGTATTAAACTTCCAAGTCAACAAACTCTAAGACTTCTAAGTCAACGTAACTATATGCTTGATGAAGACTTTCAAGTCATTCCGCAAGACTGTCTAGTCACTTTGCAAGACTGTCAAGTTACAAAACAACTTCGACTCTCAAATCACCCTTAAGACTACCAAGTTTAAACTTCTAGAATCTCAAGTCAGCACAGACTATCAAGTCACCCACAGGATGCTTAAGCCATCAAAATCAAAGACCTCCAAGTCGCCTAAAGACTATCAAGTCGATAAGATTGTAAACTTTGAAGTGAATTCAACGACTCTTAAGTAATCAACATCGTAAACTCTCAAGTCATCAATGACGTAAGCTTCCAAATAAAGCTTAAAGATTCTTAAATCATCTAAGTTGTAGGCTCACAAGTCAAACAAAGTTGCTGACTTTCAAGTTATTGAAGACTTTCAAGTCATCTTTAAAGACCCTCAAATCATTGATATAATAGACTCTCAAGTCTTCAAAGTCAGATACACCAAAGAAATAGACTGGCAAGTCGGTAAAATGTAAGATTTCTAAGTCATCAAATCGTAAAGACTCCTTAACTTGTAAAACTTTATGACTTCCAAATTAATCATAGCAGACTCACAAGTCACAAATCTCGTGGACTTCCAAGTTGATTTTTTCTTAAGACTTCAAAATTGTTTCTTCAAGACTCCTAAGTCAATGAAATTATTGACTCGCAAGTCACCAAGTGGATTCTCAAGTCATCAAAGTTCAAGTTTCCCAAGACATCGAAATTAAAAGACTACCAAGTCGTCAAAGCTCTAAACTTCAAAATCAAGAAAGTTTTAGGCCCCAAGTTATCAAACTCAAAAACTCACAAGTCATCAAGTCCAAGATGCTCAACCATCAAAGTAAAAGACTATCAAGTCATTTTTTCAAAGGTGTTGACTCCTAAGTCACTAAGCACATTTTCAAATCATATAAACAGGCTTCAAACAGTCACCAACTTATTACAAACTTTTAGAATGCCTTTAAGTTGGGTGCAACAGCAAGGTTGCATCCTCCTTCACATTAGCAATATAGGCGTCTTCTTTTAAATTGACAGTCTTTTCCTTCAAGTCAAGCACTGACAATGTGTAAAATCAAGCTTTTGAAGTCTAATCGGAAGGGTCATGTCTTTCCTATCTGACCGGAAGAGTCAAGCCTCTGTCTATTCGAAGAAGTCAAGTCTCCAATTTCTGATTGGAGAAGACACATTCATTGTATGATTAGACAATTCGTGCCTTATTTGCCTGATTCAACGAGCCAAGATGTTACTTTCTAATTGGGATAATTGCGTTCACTGTCTAATCGAATGAGTCAAGCCTTCTCTTTCTGATTAGAAAAGTCACCTTCACTGTCTGATAGAAGAGGCCAAGTCTGCACCGTCTGATCGGAAGAGTCACCTTTGTTGTTTAATTGGATAAGTCATGCCTCATCTGTCTGATCGAATAAGTCAAGCTGTTACTTTCTGATCATGATAGTTGCGTTGGCTGCCTGATCGGATGAGTCAAGACTTCTCTTTCTGATCGGAATAGCCGTTTTTGCTGTCTGATGAAAGAAGTCAAGTCTCTGCTGCCTGATTGGAGGAGTCTAAATGTCTTCGCTCTCTTATCATAGGAGTCAAGCCTTTGTTGTTTGAACGAAGGAGTCAAACATTCGCTTTCTGATTGGAAGAACATGTCTTGACTATCTTATTGGAGGGGAGACACATTCATTGTCTGAATGTCTTTGTTGTCTGATCGGATGAGTAATGTCCTTGCTGTCTGACCGGAGAAGTTCTGCATTCACTATCTAAGTGAAGAAAGTTATGCCTTCACAAACCTGATGGAAGAAATGGAAGTTGACCCCAATTAGATTAAGTGAGGGAGTCTCCTGCGAAGAATCAAATCTACAGGGAGAAACAATTCCTTGTCTTAAAAGTCAATCTCACTTCGCGATCTAATTGGAGGAATAGTAGCTGGAAGAGAGAAATTCAAGTTGACACCAATTAGATTAAGTAAGGAAGTCTCCTGCGAAGAATCGAATCTACTGGGAGAAATGACTTCTTGTCTTAAAAGTCGATTTCACTCCGCGATCTAATTGGTTGAGTCGTGGCTAGATGAAATCTGAGTCGATTCCAGCTAGATCAAGTGAGAGAGTCTCCTGCGAAGAATCGAATCTACATGGAGAAACGATTCTTCGTCTTAAAAGTCGACCTCACTTGCGATCTAATAGAGGTAGTAATTGATTCAGTAACTTCCTGGAAAAAAAAAAAAGAAGAAGGAAGAAAGTATTAGTTTAAGTTCCCAAAAAAATGGGGGCTAAAAAAAACAAAAAAAGACAAAAGAGTCCTAAAAAAACAAAGGGGCCTAAAAAAAAGAAAGAAAAGTAAAATGGGTTTTTGAAAAAACAAACAGCTTCAAAATAAAAAAAAAGAGAAAAAATTCCAAAAAAAAGGGAGAATGGGAATGCTGCTGCCTAAGGAACAGGTTGCCTAGCGTAGGATTCCGGGTGAACGTCAAAAGCTTGTGAAATTACGATGAACAGACCAACACTCTGGAGACATTTTGTGTTAAATTGCAGAAAACGGAGCAGAGCTTTCACCATGGCTGCACGACAAAGAATAACTTTGCAGACAAAAAAAGAAAAAAAAGAGTGTGCAATCCACTCAAAATCAATCAACTCGAGGTGGGAGCAAATTTGAGCAGATAATTGACACAGTACAGAGCTAAAGCCCGAATTACAAAATTTCAATTCTTTCTTCCTCCACTTCTCTATAGCTGTCTCACTCACCCCAAAAGATGAAGGATTTATGTGATGGAGACCATCAAGCCAAGGCGTTCAATGCCACTGAGGAAGATAATGAGGGTCAGAGGAATGTCAAGGAGGTCAAGCAAATCCACGCCCTGATCAGAAATGCCTTTACTCATAACCATATCCTACCGTCCAGTTCGACCGAAAACAGGCCCGGTTTTGTGCACCTTTTGCAGCAAGAAGACCTCTGGGAATCCTAATGGGAACCTTCACCCTTGTCAAGCCTAAGAAGTCAGCTTTCAAATAAAAGAAGTTTCAAGTCATTTGGAGTCCATTTGGTTGATCAAATAAAGCCCACAAGTAAACCGGCCAGAATCCAGTTCAGTTTGGACCATCTGGCTTCTACGGCCCATTTCTCCCAAACGGCTAATCCAAATCCAGTGAAACTTTTTCATTGGAAAGTATACTCTTCAAGCTTTCATTTGACGCCTGAATCATCGAATTTGGATCACAAACAAGAGAGTTATGGCTCATTGAATCTGGCCCTGCTGCTGTGTGAATGCGCTGACAACTAGGAGCAATTAATGCATGAAGAAACTTCTGTTCAGAGGACTTAACCCACGTCCCTCTAACTCCCAAGGCTGATACATCATGTGCTAGGTGGGAAAATGAGTTTAATCTAGTCTCCAAACTGATGATTCATGGTTCAAGACTTAATTATCCATGATACATTGTGTTTTTTTAGTTTTCTTGTACTTTGTCTCTTGCATTTCCTATGTCAGCCTAGTAATTTGTGCTTGTGTCTTTTCATATGTAAGGCCAGCCCTATAAAAGGGTCATAGCTGAGTTTGTTTTGACCAAGCAATCATCAATTATCAAGTATAATTTCAGGATTGAGTTCAAACACTTTTTGTTCCTCAAATCCCTAGTTCTATATCTTGAGATTGGCTCCTCAAGTGGTGTTCTAGGTCTCCTTGTATCAATTGGGTGGTGATTCAATTCTATATCCTAATTAGTTTAAGGAGATTGCCCAAGTTCTTAGCAAGAGTGGCTCCTTTTGGATTATCTCTTGTCTTAAGATCTTGCCTATCTATCCCTTGCTTGCATTCACTATCTTTCCAAGTTACAAATTTGTTACTAGCATACGTGAGCCTTGTGTGTTTGGAGTGATTGGTGAGGCTATATACATCATTATAGAAGTTTAAAGAAGGTAGAGAAACCCCCCTCAACATTTAGGGCTTACCCTAAACAAAAGTATGAAGAAGAAAGAGAGCTCGATTGTACGTGATATGCTAGCCATGCTCTTCAATCTTGCTTGCTGATTAATTACATTCATATATACAGCCTTAGAAGAACTAGCTACTCCCATGATTTTAGGAATAAGATATGTTCTAGGTACTACTTACAGCAAGAAATATCATAAAAACATCATGAAAATATTAACGATATCTTCTAAAATATACAGATATCGTAATATACCTTAATTTTGCTTGCCTGAAGCTCATAAAGACGCAAAGAAAAAAAAAAGGGGGAAACGGCCCACAAAAAAAAAAGAAAAAAGAAAAGAAAAGAAGAGAGCTCCAATGTTTCAAGTTTTCGAGATTCAATTGCTTCAAACACTCAAAAACATGCAAATTGTCATGTGTCACGTTGACTTCGGTGAGTCCACTTGGTCAAAATTAAATGTGGCTAAAATCCAGCCAGTTAAATGCTGTCATGTGTCGTTGATGATGCAAAAAATAGTAATTATCTATCTTTTAAAATTAAAAGAATAATTATTAGGATATGGGCTTAGGCCTGACGTCCAACTCAAACCCTAACCTTCAAGCCTATAAATAGAGGTCATCTCCCCTCATTTTGAAGGAGCTCAATATTCAGCATCCTACAGGCTCTAGAGCTCAGACTACAGACAACATCTAGCTACCAAGCAACAAGGATCAAAGTCAGCTAGCTCAACATCTTCTGCAACCTCAAATTGAAGTCCACTTCAAAGTTCTTCATCCAGTTCATCGATCGAGATCAAGCAACCTCGCCCTCGCATCGATTAATCTGGTTAACTACATTCAACATTCGACATTTAACATTCAGCATCTGCAGAATTCAGAGCTCAAACAGTAAGGAACATCCAGCTACCAAGCGAGAATGATCAAAACTTGTAGAGCTTCAGAAACTACAATCAACCACTTACAAATCAAAATCAAGAACATTTTTCAGAGTTTTTCAGCTGATTTGCATAAACCGAGATCAAGCATCACGCTCTCGGAGTATTCAAGTCATTAGGAGATCGAATCAGATGATTATTTCATTGTATTAAATTCAAAGATTGTGCCTACATACTAAATCAATACAAAATTCAATTTGTTTCTGAATTTCTTGTCTAATTTATTTTAGGCTCGAAAGTTGTGCTTACAAACTTCAATAAAAAAATACTCACTTTAACTAACTTCAATCAACTTCAACTAACATTAATCAACTTTCCACTATTTTAACCAACTCAACATATAAAAAAATTTCAACCCACTTCAACCAACTTCAATATGTTTCAACCCATTTTAATCCACTTTAACATACTTCAATAAAAAAATATATACTTTTACTAATCTCAACCAACTTTACTTATTTATCGACTCATATTTTTCAACGCAAAGAACAAACCCTTTATATCAAATATTTAGAAGTACAAATCTTCAAAATTTACCCTACGATACCTACTCCATTTTGCATCTACACGTCTGTTAAGAATATACGTACTTACGATGAAATGACATATATTTGCACAGCTGATAGTTGTATGGAAAAATTACCAACAGCTGTTTGTTTAATTGTAATATTATCGAAAAAAGCCCCTTTTGCAACTTGTGGACCTTCTGTGGGCCTCTGTCTCAGATATCAAAAGAAATGAAAGCTACTTTAATTAATTTACCCCTCTATTTATCTTCCTCTTGTTCAGATGCCCCGTCCTTTTCCATCCTACTACTGTGGTCCTCCTCTCACATTGTTCATGTTCACTTCCTTCCTACTTTATTTTTTTTAATTATATTTTTTCTTATTTTTTGATCACTATGATTTTGAATGTCTCATTTTATCCAACAAGAAAATTAAATTACTTCATATTAAGAAGGAAACTAAATTACTTTACGGTGCATTTATACTATATGTCAATCATCTAACCATTTTCAATATAGATTTTAGTCGAAATGTAAATTTAACAAAAAAAATAAAATTGTGTCACATTTCTCATAAATAATTTAATTAATTATTTTACAAATCAACTTATTGAATTAGTAATAGCACCACACTTGAAAACTATGAATTCTGACACGATCTTTATACATTCCCCCCCCCCATCAAGTAACCATAATATAGTCTAAAACATTAGAAGCTTCAAATTCATAATTTTTAAAAATTTATATTATTAACTATCATTACTACATAGTTATAATTCTGTTTAGCAAACAACTGTTAATTGCTAACTGTTTGTACTATATATCAGTTATTTTCTATTTAAATTCACTATTTACAGAAAAATTATTTGGTAAGATTAACTACTTCCGATAAGTTGTGAGAAAAAAGTTAATTCTACAAAAAGTTCTTTCAAAATACTTATAGAATTATCGTAAATTAATTTTTTGGATCCAAAGAGTTTTGCCTAAAAATTATTTCACTAAACACCCAAATTAGTTTTCTAATCATGTCCAACAACTAATTTTAATCTAAAAATTTGCTTTTAGTTCAAAAGTTATCCAAAAAATATTTGCCAAGTACTCGCTATAGTGACACAACCAACATTGTACTAAAGGAAAAAAATACAATTTTATTATTACACTTGATTATATGAAAATATTATAATTAAAAAATCATTTTACGCTAATAATTTTATCAAATTTGTGTCTTCATAATCATATTCTAAAATTAATTTTATTACATTATGATGGCAACATTGTATCCAACTAAACGCTGCAGAAAAAAGTCCACTCGGTGTGAAAATCCAATCAAAAAAGAAGAAAATAAAATGCGGTCCAAAAATAAAGAATTTTTTTTGTCATTAAGTGCTATAATATGGACAAACCACAAACGGGATGGAGCCCACATATCACAATTTGAATAAGTGGTGCTTAGAAGTCAGCAAACAGAAATTGACACGTAATCATCAAGTCACTGTATCCAACCTTTAGCTTCTAACTGTAAGTTTCACTAATCTTTTCCTCTAATCATAATTGCTTTGTTTAATCAAATTAATTAATCAGAGGATTAAATTTGAATACAGAACAGCTGATTTCGTGTTTAACTGACCGACTTTTTGGCACCAATAATTCAATTCAAAATTGAATATTTAATTTAATTTAATCATCTTTTCTTTTCTTTTTTAAAAAAAAAGGGTCATATGAACAACTTGTAGTTGTTGCTAAATAAGAAAGAGTTATAAGCTCATCATTGCAAAAATAAATTCAAAAACAATGACTAACAGGGAAAATCAATGTCAATTATGCTGATTTTAGCCAATTATTAGGTCTTTTTTTTTACAATAGTAAATATGGGTTATCTATTGGACTCCCTATTCCAGGGAAGAATTCAACATGCCAACCAGTTCAAGAGAAGGGGAACAAAGCTGTCAAAGCCCAAGGCCCAAACCCACACAACTCTCCCTCTCCCAATTAATTGGCAAAGGAAGGTCCTCCTAGATTCCAACCTGGGTGGGAAGGGTGGAGCAAATACAGTCGTGCCAATCAGCTGCAGGCAGATTGTCAATTGTTAGGTCATTGATCACGAGAGTTTTAGATATACTTTTTTGGATACATATTGAGATATATTGCCTTTGTGAATAGGGCATATGACATGTGAAAAAGTTGAGAAATATGGAGACAATTTTGTCTTTTTTTTAATCAAATATTTGGAAGTACATGTTTTTAAAATTTACCATTGTATACGTGTTCGATTTTGCATCTACATGTCTTTAAAAATGTATGTATTTCTGATGAAATGACATAGATTTGCATAATTGATAGTTCTATGCCCTTGATGTTACAAATTATTGCATAAATTCGCATCTATAGATATAGCTTTGTAAAATTTGTCTGCATTTCTCCACCCCCCCCCCCCCCTTCCTTGTATTGGGCCTCTTAAAAAAGTTATTCTTGTTTTTCATTATGTATTTAGTTAAATCACTAAGATATTTTTTTATGTTAAAGTATCTTTTTTCCATTAAATCATTTAAAAAAGGCAATCAATAACTCTTTTTAATTACGATTTTTCTTCATTTCCAACTAATCGTTAGTTCAAAATCTTTGCAACTGAAACTAATAAGAATAACTCAATAAGAAACTGTATTTTGGCTTTCGAATTTATGTTGCACCAAAATCAAGTTGTTCTGGGATCATCCAGCAATGAAGCCCAGTCATCACAGATTGTATACAACTTTGCTTTCAGAACCATGCTTTTCTGAGATTGAGTAATCAAATTATCTAGCAAACAAAATTTTGTTGACACCCTAAAAAAACACGAAATCTCCGATAATTTAGGAACAAACTCCAATTACGATAGTCATAATCAGTATATTATTCACACAAAGGGCCCATATAGACAAGTATAAGCAGAAAACCACGCCAATAATTGCTCCAAGTCCAATTCCATGACCATGACTACGTAAAAATTATCACACTTAGAATTCGAGAGTAGCTATCCATCAACTCAAAACAAACATATTTGTTTCTACATGGACCTGCTCTTTTTGTCAGGAAAAAAATGGATATGAAATAAAAATAAATAGGAAGGATTGGAAAAACAATTGAAAATATGAGGAAGGAATGGTATAGAATAGAAATGAATGAAAAAAATCTTTTTTAGAGAACATGAAAATGATGGGAATGAATGAAAAAAGAACGATATTGAATAGGAAGAAATAGTAAGGAATGAGACTTTTCTTAAAAGAGTAGAAAGAAGTGGTAGATACTGAGAAGAAGTGGAAAAGAATGAGAAACTCCCATTAGCCCGCGAAAAGAACATACCCTACATCGTTCAAAGCATCCCAAGAACACTTCTTTCACGACGAACCCGAGCATTGAATTCGCATTTTGGAGCAAAATCTTCATTTATGTATATTATGTTATCCAAGCTAAACGATTCACACTTGGACACGAGCTAACGCAGTTTGATTTCAATGGGAATCTACCTAAACTAATTTGATGTAAGATTTACCAACTACTATTTGTTACGGTCACGGCAAACTTTGTTAAAAAGTGCCCACAGAGCCAGATATGAACTGAAATTGAAGATTAGAGCATTGTATATTTGTGTTAGCATTTGATCTGATCTTTAATAAACCCGATTCAAGATTTCCAATGATACTTTTTCTAAGTCTAGCAGGAGAAATCTGCAAGCTTCAACTTGCAACAATCCAGTTCAAGTGTCGATTTCTCCAATAAAATTTTGCACCGTGGGAAAATGTCACGAGGCTCCGGACATCTGATAACTCCATAAATGGTGACGTCCTTCATGACTACTAATGAACAAGCCCAAAATAAGAAGAGAGGGGGCAGGCGGGGTTGGGGGGTGGGGAGACAGTCTGCTTCAAAGAAGCAATAAGTACAAAAGCAACCATCAGAATCAGTCACCAGTTGAATGGTCTCAACTTCTGATCTTTCTTAGGAAGCCAAAGTCAGCAGTGTGATTTACATTCAACATTGCCACCTTTTAGAGAGGCTATTTGCATCATCCTCCTCTACTACATAAACGAGGCTCTCTCAAAATGCAATTTTTTTTTGGGGGGGGGGGGGGTATTTTTTCATGCTTCTACTTAAGACAACTCTGTAAATTAGAGGCATTTCCTACCCTTTAATAGTGGTAACATGATATCCCCCCTAAATTCATACTTTGTCATCATGGAACCACCACCTTGTGTCCTTGGGAGATCTTCCGTTTTTACAGTTCTTCACATATCGATCATTATCTGCAGGCCGTTGCTGCAAAAGGAACCACATCCTCTCAGTAACAATACCCATTACCATCACGACCAACAGCTAGAAAGGGGGAACTGGCAGATGGGATAGAAGGAATCTTATCTTACATACCTTTGAAGTAGAGCTTGACAGCATGGAGAGAATACTGATACAAATAGAACCGACTGTCATGGCTGGGGACCAAGAATCATACAAAATATCTGCAAGCAAGGAAAATCGGATGGGAAACACGTTATGCATGAGTGATCTCATGGACTTTCAACAGTAAATGGTCCCATCTTAATGAACATAATAGCAACCTAAATACTGGGGAACTGACATCTTCCTGTACGACTGGCATATCCTTGGAAGAAGTAAGGATTCCGCAATTGCGTCCTACTTAAGCAACTTATTGTTTTTCTTTTTCTCTTTTTTTTGGCTCGGGGGCGGGGGGAGGGGGTGTCAATGTAGCAACCTGCCCATGCATTGCAAAGAGGTCATACCCTACACATTAAAAACCTGCTGAACCTTGGTCTACAAATCACAGCGTTCTCTACCAATCTCAAACACATTAACAAAAATAGATGCATATGATGAGATTTTGAATACTTTCCAATTCTACTTTTTTATCTCCCTTTTTTCACCTCTCCTTTCTCCCAACCCTTCTTCTCTGCCACCAACCAATGACTAGCAAGATTTGCCACTTGCTGACAAATGCACATAAGTATCTCGTCCCCTGGCATCACTGCCAGAATAGTCCATTTCCTTGCCTCAAGCTGCATTCTTCAAACCCTAACCCAACCCCCCTAGTCCAAGAGTTGAAAATTTACGATTTGCAAAACACTGGATTTAGACTTGATGTAGATGATTTTACATCCTAAAGTGAAATTGTGATATTCAACTTGTGTTTTAGCCAAGCTTCCGGCCCAGTTTCTAGTGAAAGCAGGACATACAGATAAGCAAACATCAATTGTTTCTCACTTCATGGTCCTTAGACACCAAAAAGTAATCTCAATCGTCCACAGGTTAAGGTGCTGAAGTTCCAAATCAGAGATTCTGAATTCAGTTTCTTTGGGAGGCACAGAGCTGATTATAAGGGCTTAATGCATGCAAACACCAGATCGTTCTTGCACACGTTCTGAGATGCCACATCACCATGTACAGCTCCTTACCCAGGCCTCTATGAAAAGAACTCCCATCTCTCGGCAGATTTTCTTTCTCAAACTTTCTAGGCTAGACTGCTAGAGTCTTCACCTCAAAAACTCGCACCCCCTCGCTGTGATCTTTCCAAGTCATCAACACAGTTGCTTGGGATGCTCAACCCCCTCTCCAGCTCTCCTCCACATAATTTAGGATTCCATTTTGCATTTCAGGCAATCCAAGCACTGCAGGCACAAACCAGACCCTAAACGAGACTAAATCCAAACTAAGTACCTTTGGTGCAGTCAACAATCCAGGCGACAAAGGTTACCAATCTCTATGTGGTGAGACGTTCTTCCTTCTAAGAAGTCCGAGCATTGGATATTGATTCCCTCAAAAGCTAATGATCAAGATACAGTGAATGTCAGAACTAAGAGTTTAGGGTCTGTCTTCCGGGTGCATTATGTCAGACTGTAGTCAATACTTAACACAGAAAAGAGAGTTCCAGTACAGGAAGAACATCCCATAATCTGGCAGATGAAGTATTTTCCGATTATACTCTGAGAATAATCATGCAGATGTTTCTTCGGGCACTGGTATTATGGAGAACGAACAAACTAAATGGAAGACTGAGTTCAAGACAACAAGGGGCAAATGAAGTTTCAGGCAAGTTTTCCTAATGAAAGACGAAAACTCAGAATCACCATATATAAGAATCACTTTAAACTAAAAATAAGATTTATGTTTGTCAACAAAAAATGTGTCAAATAATTGCCCAGAACCAAATGTGGCATATCAACGAGTATCTTGTCCAAAATGCTTCCACTGAAACATGTAGATTGTAGATGTTCCCAGTTAAGTTCGTTAATTTTCCAACTTTAATACACAAAACAAATAAGTGAAATATTTCCACAATAAACTCTTCACATTTCAAGCAGCAATGTCCCATTCAAAACATCCATTCAAGACTCAAATCTTCTCTATACTGACATATTTCTCATTTGCCAGAAGATGATATGGCATTATCTTGGCATATCAATCAATTCAGGGAGCATGAACAGGCACTAAAAAGGAATCTGATACAAATGGCTAAATTTTCAAAATTATGACAGCAAAAAGAAGATTTGGTGAAACCCAACTAAGGAACAGCAAAAGATAAGCCATCAAAAAATGAAACCAAAGAATCTACCAATACTTTCAAACCATACCTAAACAAATATGCCCATTGCTGTAAATGTGAGGATGCAGAGGTGCTGGAGGCACAAATATAACCTACTCGTCAACCAACACATAATCAGAAACCCAACTGAATAAAATCAAATTTTTTAAGTTTGAACAAACAAATGAATGAAAACAACACCCCCCCCCGGCCCCCCCCCCCCCAAAAAAAGGAATGTCAAAGGATGAAAACGATAACCTGGGGAGCTTCCATAGGATAATGCTCAGGAAAATCAACCTGAAGCTGATAGGTTTCGTTAGCATACAAAGTCCCAGGTGCCCCAGTAACTTCGATCACCCATCTGATACACACAAAATTGAACACAAAACGAATCAACCAAAAAAAAAAATGGAAAGGCGAAAAATTGAGAGAGTGGGTGAAGTGGGATAATAATAGTAATACATCGATAGTACCTCTGAAGATTATCGGTGACTTTGAGTTTGAATCCAGCGGGAGGATTAACCTGCCACTCCACCAGCTCCTTCTGGAGCCGATTCTGGGCGATCTTGCTCAAAGCCTGCAAAAATCAAAATCATAACCCAGTTTCTTCATCTTTTCAAAATTAGGGCACGAAAACGAATCAACCACGAAGAGATAGACACACACACACAGAGAGGAGAAGAGAGAGAGAGAGAGAGAGAGAGAGAGGAATCAACCTTGCGAGACTGAGCAGAGGAGCTGGTCATGGCTTCGCCTTCTCGAAAGGGGGAGAGACAGATGAGAACAGAGCGGAAGGGAGGATACTTCTGGGAATGTTCAGTCGTTTCGCATAGAAGAAGAGTGCAGGGTGAACTTTAGGATTAAAATATTTCCTAACTAACGGTAAAGGGTCCCTTTGAGAGGAAAATAAGTTAGAGAAGTAAGAGTAAATAATAATAAAGAAGAAACAAAGAGTAAATAAGAGTAAGTTATTTACTCTTGTTTAAGAGTTTATGTAGAGTAAGGCCGTGTTCGGCAATAACATTTTGGATAGCTTTTAGCGTTTTGACTATGTCAATACACTAATTAGTTAATTTTTAATGTTCGGTAAACTAGTATTTTGACTAGCATTTCATGTAGTGTTTAGCGTTTTAAGCGGCGTTTTGAAAAATTAATAGTATTAACGTTTGACATTTAAAAATAGCGTTTCATATTTTTTAGCCGAAAAATATCCTTTAAAAATTTTATCTTTGGAAATTATGTATATCCTTTTATGTCAATTTACATTAATTAATTAACATAATAGCTAAATTTATCGAACACATTAGTTTCAACCATTAATCTAAACAGCTATTCACTAACAGCTAAATCAGAAACACTATCTGCTATCTGAACCGCTATCGCTACCTGAACTGTTGTCCGCTAACTAAACAACCAATTTTACCGAACATAAAGAATTAACCATTGTTTAGAAAAATATCAGAGTAAATAAGAGTAAGCGAAGGAATTGACACATATACTCTCATTAAATAGATTAAAATATATTATATTCAGATTTGTGAGGGTAAATATGTAATTTACTCCTTCCTTACCCCTTCTTACATTCCATTTTGGAGAGTACAAAAATGGAGGGTTAAAGGGAGTAAGGGGGAGTAAGAGTTACTCTCTCAAACTCCTCCTTACCCTCCTTTTTCTTACTCCCAAACATGGGTAAAAAAGAGTACTCATTCTCCCTTACTCCCTTTTGCTCCTCCCTACTCCCCATCCAAACAGACCCTAATTCATTCACGTGTATACTCACTGTACTATGCACAAACGACACACGACATATTCGTATTAAGACTGTTGCTTCTTAAATTGTCTTCGAGTGTCAGGTATGGGGTATAACTTAGTCAAGTTGAGTTTATCTGTGTTCTTTTTCTGAGTCTTTTGAACGATATTTTTAAGGGCATAATTGGTCTAGTTTAGTTAGATATGAGCTTGGTTTAGAGCTTGTCAAGCTTGTAAAGTTTGGGTTTGGGATTGATTTAATTGAACATTGTATGGTTCAGGGTTCAGCTTGGTATTCTTCTTTTTGGTTTGTTTTTGTTTAAAAAGTTTCCTAATTCAATGTTAAATTAAAGTTAAATTCTAAATTTTTGCACTAGATTTTAGAATTAAGGGTCGGAACAAAATTTATTGATTTTAATGGTAATTTCAGACTTGCCATACAAATGTTTAAATAAATAAATAAAAAAGAACCAATTGAACTAAGTCAATTTGAGCTAAGCTGGCTCTCATTTGGCTTAGTATGCCTTCAAGCTAGCTCGAGCTCAATGAGTTGGCTCGATTTCATTACAATCTTAGTTAGAGCTTTCGTAGTACAAATTACAAATTATAAGACTTGAATAAATTCAAAAGGTTTGAACTTCATCAAAACAAAATTAGTATCTCATCATTTGACCCAATCTATATTTCATTAGTTGTTAATACTTAACACAATGAATATCAAAGAAATTTTGTTCAAGTGATATTCACGTCAATTTCCTTGGTAGAAACTAGAAACTAAGGTTCGAATCTTAAAACCTGCAATTCTTTGTCTGGAATTTCATCGGCCACCAATTAAACTTTTTAGCCCTCAATTGTTACCGGCTATAATGTGCTCTTTATCTCACACACCAAAAACTGAATTTCATTAGGTTGCTCTGTCACAGGTGTCCATTTTTACTCTCCTAAAAAAAATAAAAATAAATAGTTGCACGATGAGTTACTCAAATTTGAAGTTTATAACATGCATATCTTTACACGAGAGGGAATCACACGACTAGAAAAATATGTCCATCTTTTGAGAGCCAGAAAAAAAAATGTGTGAAGCATAAGAGATAGCAAAAAAATGATGTTTATATTACATAAAGTTTGATAATATTATGGGAATATAATAATCTAAAATGCATTAATATATGAGGGGAAAAATAGAAAATGACTAATTAAATGCCAATTTGTTATAAATGAAAGTCATGAAACTATGGCTAAGTGGGTGATGAAACGAGTATCACACTGGATGGAGCCTCACCCAAATCCACTCGTTTCATTAACCAATCCATTCCATCATTCACTCATTACCATATTTCTCAAGCCTTTTCCCCATTTTTTAAGTTAGGTCTATTTGATATCTATTGACTGCGGGTGAAATTACCTGACCTAAATGTCCCAAAAACAGGAAGACGCAGGAGACGAACGGATTTGGAAGTAGATGATGTTGGGCTATCCTATGTAGCGGATCGTATTCACAAAAGCTACTTTATGGGCTTAATCAATACAACAGCAACAAGCCCCCCTAGATCAGTCCCAACATTGGGCTTGGACCACGGGCTGGTGCAATCACCTATTTAGGAGTTTCAGCGCAGTCAATTAGAATCTGATTACAAGACAGCAAAACCCGGATTAATGCATGAAAGCTGTATATACTTGCCTTTCCCTATTTTTTTAAAAACAAAAGGTAAAGTACTCGATGAAATTATAGGAGGGTAACGGGTCAGGTATTCATTGAGTCAAGCAGGTCGATCCGTTTAAAACAGAGCTAATAAAGGATGGGATTAATAATGGATTAAGTCTATATATATATATATCATTGCAAATGATGTGGTCTTAACATGTGCATGTACAATGCATAAGTATTTGTTTTTTGAAAAAATAATTTATGATTTAACAAAAGGTGCAATACAAACTAAATTTAAAGATGTATTTAGTAAACATTAATAACCAAATTAGTTTTAAAATTTGGAAAATAAATTATTATTGAACTAAAACTCTAAAATAACTTGTATAACGCACGGGCTTAGAACCTAGTTTACTCTAATTTCCTAGTTCATTTTAATTGTGGAAATTGATTTGTACGCTTAAAGCAGAGGGCAATCTTGGCCATCTTTGGATCACTAGCAAGAGTGTAATTTGGCCCAATTGGGAAGTTCGAGTTATTAGCATAAATTGTGGTCAGAATATCATTTGTGCTGCCCTTTACGCTTTCTTTCGGGCCCCCCCCCCCCCCCCCAAACCAAAAAAAAAGATGTTGCACTAATTAAGTGGTTCATCCATTAGTACGAGCTATGAAGTACATGATTTTTGTTTTTCTGAAGGAAAAAATCGAGAACTTAATAAACCCTTTTAGTAAGGGATACGTTTAAATTATCTGTCTCTGGTATCAATAAAATAGGATTATGCATAAGTGAATACCACTGCTATTGCTGATGACGAATATGATCAATAGTGAACCCAACAAAATTGATGAAGGAATTACTGCTAATGGTCAAGTGAACAGCGACTTGACCATGGTTTCTTAATAAAAATATATACATTCCACCGTTGTACTTCCATCTGGACCGTGTGTTGGTCAGAAAATCATCTAACAATATCATACATTTATTATATCTAGCTACCAAGGAGACAGTGCCTAGGTGGTACATCATGTATGTTTGCTTCACCTCCACCACTTGGGTTCAAATATGGGTGAAGAAACTCTTCATTGCCATTTATTTGAGATTGAAGGGAGGTGGGTGGAGGCTTGGGCCTTGCATGGTTCTCCCTTCCCCCATGGGCTAGTTGGCCCAGTACTAGGGTATCCCTTAATATAAGGGCCCAGTGAATGATCCAGATTTACCATTGTAAAAAAAAAAAATTATATCTAGCTTCATTTTTCGTTGATTATAAAATATTGTATCTATCAAATAGAAATAATTACATATCATATTAATTAGGTAGTAAGTCTTATGTGAGACTGTATTATATAAGAGATATCATGGTATAGATGCTTTTATGATAACTTGTAACAGTAATCGAGATGACTAATAATTCGTTTAAATGTAACTGTTATAGAAATCACTACCAAATGAACTATTAATCACATGCCCCTAAATTAAAAAGTCACTCCAAGAACCCTAGTCATTACTCATTACTAAACACTCAAAAAGTCACTCTAAAAGAAGAAGACGATCTTACCAAAAACTTTGTGTTAATTAGGTGAGGTATGAATCTATATAACTATATATAAAATTAAGTGACTTCACATATTTTTGTTAAGTATCATAACTTTATTGGTTAGCATATTAATTAATACTTTAATTTATTTTGTGTCATTTATCATGCATACAACTCTTTTTTTATTATTCTTTATATACTTCACAAGATCTTTCATATTCTCCTTAATCAATTTTTTAGAAATATGATTACTAATTACTTGCATGTAAAACAATAACGCATGCGTAAATATAAAAGTATCAACAGATACAAAGATTATTCAACTCATAAAACAAATCTAAATATAATGAAAACAATATTGCTCATGAAGTATTTATCTAACTCAACCCTTACATCACAAAGAAAATAGTTCAAGTTTTATCTAAAGTTGACACCGACCAGGAATTATGAATTTCCTTAGTCAAGCATAAAGTCTACTTCCTTAAATGTATGCATGACTGAAATGTCAAGGTTGAATCAAGGAGGAGCCCTAATTCAGGAAGTAGTATTCCTTTCGTTTTCTTGTGCACTAGACCTAAAATTTCTTATTAATTAGGCGTGGAAATAGAGAGTTGAAATTGTGCAAAATGTAAATCTAGATGCACTTGTGTTAATACCATTTGTCAATTCGTCTAACCGATAGATTTTATGCTGTCTATTGTTTGAATTTTTGTAATCTCATTGAAAGTGATCCATCATTAGTCAATACAAGACGTTAACTCAGCAAAAGTTAATTTGAATTCAAAAGTCTAATCTTATTCCTTTTTGTTTAATAAAATCATTTAAATCCAAATTTTCTTTTCCCTTGTGTCAGTAAAAAGAGGTACAAATGATAATAAAAATGGAATTTCAATTCAATAATATATTAACAATTTGTGAAGATTTTTACCATGGTGAATAAACCAGCAATAATTAAACTACGATTTTTTATTAAACAAATCATTTAATCATACAAGACGAAGAAGGGGAGTCGTGGAGTAACGGTAAAGTTGTCTCCATGTGATCAAAAGGTGACGTGTTCGGGCTTCACTATTAGCTAGACACTGACAAAGTCAAGTTAGGCTGCTTACAATTAATGCCTGGGATGGACCCTTCTCCGGATCTTGTATGAATGCAGGATGCTTGTGCACTGAGCTGCTCTTTTTTTTTTTTTAAAATTTAATCACATAAGAAATTCAGATCATCTACGAGGATATCTTTTTCAAGTTTGGAACCAGAAAAAGGAACACAATAGCAGATTTGCAACTCACTTTTTTTGGTGGGATGCTTACTAGAAGTATATTCTAATTAGTTGCCGATAATATGCAATCTGAATGGCTTATCATCCATACTTAGTGCATGATTACTCGATATTTAAAGGCACAAAGTAAATTAAATAAGTTTGATGGCCATTCAGGAACCAGCCGAGCTAAGATGCCCAAATCCACTTCCAACTTTTGTTGGAATTGAAGTACTACAATTCTTATATTTCATATCTCCGATTTTAATATCAATTTTACAATTGAAATGGAATTAAATGGAATGGAATAGAATTTCAATCAATGCATCATTAATCTTGTATTCAAAAATTCAATATTTGTGTAGATCTTTCTTAATGAATGGGTGGTACCACCCCCCACCGGATAGGATTTTCTAAACATTATGCCAAATGCTAGAAAATATTCTTTGAAAATATGATTTCCCAAAAATACTATTTTTATCTTCACTTAACATGCCCGACTTTTTATTTGAGATGAAAATAACGAGGTTATAAACGAGAGGAAATTACTTGTAGATATTTCGAGGAAGGAATAGTTAGGATCATATCTTTTTTAACTAGTAAACAAGTCTAGCATAGAAAACCTTACCTTGTAACGAATAATTATTAAATGACAGAAAATGGTTGTCTTAAACAAGTCTCGCCGAAAGCAAGCTATATATACAAATTTGTGTTTCTAGTCTCATGTTTTATGTCACTGCCCAACAAACCCCTAGCATGCTTTTGGCTTCCTTGTTGACATAGTTGAGCATCAAGGAGTGAAAATCATGCACAGCACTAAATCAGACAATTAAGTCAACACTTCAAGCAAATTTTCTCCCATGATCTTGCCAGTTAAGAAATCATATTAGTACCAATAATGCAACAACTAATATAGCAAGGTGTAACACTATGATGCACACTTAATTAATTTGTCAACCAAGTAAGTCTCGAATAGATAGCTGACCTAATTAATTTTGATCTAATTAGTAATTCTCAGCATGCCCAATAATTCACAACTTTAATGCTGCCACCGACCTTTAAGACAAATTATTTTGTATAATATCCAGGGTAAAGCACCATAATATGTCACTTTGTGATTCCAAGTGTTGAAAGAGCTCATATGTCACATTTCACTTTGCATACAATTTATTAGCGTATTAAATTTTTTTATAAGTTTTAACCATTAGTTCAAAACTTTGGTTGAATAATTAGTTTCTGAATATAATATTAGGGTCCTTCCCGTGTGAGAAATATTACGTTTGAATGTCAATGACTTCAGATTTAATTATTATATTGTATGAGATTGGAGGAATGTTTGCAAATTTACACTTCAAATTCGTATTATATATTATAATATCTTTTCTAAACATTTAATTATTAATTAATTTAAATATTTGATTGAGTTGATTCTTAAATATATTCATACAAAACTTGGTAGATGAAGTCGCGACTATGAACTGTGAAGTCCAATTTGGATGTCGACTTTGGTATCATTTAATTAGTGGAATAAAAGGCAAAGACTCAAAACCCTACAGAATATAATTACTGAAGTGAAGTTTCGTATAGAAAAGCAATTCTAAAAAGAAAAGTCAATCCAGTAGAGTTGTTTGGTAACAAATTTGACATTGCAACTCAAGTGCTGCATTCTCGACGATTTTGACAAACTCTAAGGTCCTGTTCTTTTTGCGGGTTAATTCTAAAATATTAACTTCAACTCACTTCAACCCACTTTACTCTTTTACGCATCCCAATTTACCTACGAAAAGAACAGACTCTAATTCACTCTTTTAAACTCCCTATATTCAACAATAAAATTGATGCAAATTCTAGTATTTTAATTTGAGATATGTTAAAATTTTTATATAATTGATGCAAATTCCAGTACTTTAGTTCGAGATGCGTTTAAATTTCTTACAAACTAAATCTTAGTAAAGAGTTATGTATTTAAGTCAAGTGAGGTTTCATCCAAATACCAATTAATTGTACGTAAAGTAACTTCTTAATTAACCTTATGTACATGCTTAAGATCTCCATGTGAGACAATACGACTTTTTAACTCTGATCCTCACAAGATATATTCATATGATTTATAAGTGACTTTTGGATGAATACTAAACTAATTAGTATTCAGATGCATATATCTTGGCATGTTGGATATGAATAAAATACCATCCATGGATGCAAGGAGTAGGCACATATCAGTTGAATACGCAATTTGATTGAGAGAAGCATTAGTAGGAGGTTTTCAGCTCAGCCAAAGTTTGGGATGATCAAATTATCATATGGTTGTCTACTTGTCTCGCTCAGATTATGCAATCTTTTCCTTTTGGATTGGTCAAAAATATCTTTAGTATTTTTGTTGTTTTCAGTATAGATGGAATTTCACTTAGCTAGTTGTTATTCTCCTATCTGAGAGTCATTTTTTCGTAGCTTTTTTTATCTTTCGGCTCTATCTATTGTACCCAACTCCATAATCGAAAAAAATATATAAAATATCACAATAGCTGTTAATTGCCGAACATAATATATAGTGTAATTAAGAGGGCGTAGTTTGGGAACTAGTTATGAGTTATTATAAATTAGATGACTGAATTGCTTATTAATTAGCTATTGGCTTATGGGATTAGCTATTTGTATAGATTGTTTATATTGGTTAATTTGTGAAAAATTATGTGGTGAAATTAGTTATTTATGAAAAAAAAAAGTGTTATAAAAAAACCTAGCTAATTACAAAAGGCTTATGATTTGACTTTTCGAAATTTAATTCATTGACTTTCAAAGGCTAATTTCTACTACTAATTTGCCAAATACTTAATTCTTGATTAGGTTAATGAGTTAATTCAAGCTTAAACCCCCCCCCCCCCCCTTCCAACTCTTCAAAAAGATTTCCAAATACCTTATAAGAAATCACAAGAAATTAAATGTTCCAATTATATCAAAGGAAAATGATAAATGTTTTGTTACAATACTGTTTCACTTGACTTAAAAATTATGTTATCATGTTGTTATTAAATTGAAAAAAAGTATGATCAAACAATGGAAGCTAAGAATATTACAATTTATAAATTGTGTAAAATTAATTTTTAATGTATACCTTTTTACAATTATAAAATTTTGTGTATGTTACATACTTGTGGGAAGAGTGTCATTTTACAGTGGATGACATAGCTGACAAATACTAAAATCTCACAATAAATACGTTATTTAAAGTCATATAGCATATTTATTTATGTAAAGACAAGGCACTTAATAAATTTCTTAGCATAATATGTCATACATATCAAATTAGCACATGTTAAAGGTTGTTTGTTAAAGCGATTACAAGGATATTACAACTTTTTTTTTAAACAAGGGTAAATAAAACCAAAAGGATGTTAAGCGCCTCTTCTCACAAGAATGCGTTCAACTACATCATCTGTCAAAATAGCCCTAAGAGTAGGAGAAAAACAAGTATTTGAAGAGAAGGACGTTGTAACCGAGTGTCCAAACTTGGAAAGCTAATCAGCTGCCATATTTACTTCCCTGAAAATGTGGGTAATGAGTAAATTGATACCTTGAATCTGCCAGATATGTATGTATTTGATAATATTTGATATTTGCCAAGGAATTTGGATATTTCCTTTCAGTGCTTGAATCACTATCTTATTATCACCTTCAATAGCTATCTTCCTGAATACTACCTGAATTGCTGCTCGTAGTCCATTTTGTAATGCTCTCGCTTCTGCAACTAAAATAGATGTATCACCGTAATAGCTGGCTCCTGCCTTTACAAGTCATCTCGTCCAATCCCGGATGACGAAGCCTCCTATTGCTGATGAGTTGATGAGGGATCCATCAAAATTGAGTTTGACGAACCCTGGTGATGGGGGATGCCACCTTACCATACCATATGAAGTGAGGGAGTAGGGGAAGAAAAAGATCTCCTAAAAAAATAATCAACCGATATACAAGTTCGGATTCTCCACTCAGCATTTGCTTTTTTTTGCTCTAATTAGGCATGCAATAGGATTGAAAATTTCATTATTGAAAACTGTTGCATTCCTAGATTTTCAGATACTCCACAAGATAAATGAGAATTTCTGTTCCACTTTTGAATTGTGGGAAGAATGTATCTTGTTCATATAATGTGAAAATTCATGGCATCCTGTAGGAGAAAAGACAGATGGAAGCCATTGATGTTGTGCTGCTAGATCCCAAACTTTTTTTGACCATTTGACAATCTTTGAAGAGATGTTCTATAGACTCAACATCATCTAGACAGAGGGGGCAAGCTGGGTTGATATTAATCCCCCTTGTAAGATGAGTACCTCTTGCAGGTAGGAAATTATGGCAAAGCTGTCAAATGAAGACTTTGATTTTAGGCAGGGTATCAATATTCCAAATCCATCTGTATGACCAAGGTGATAAGTAATGCGCTTGTATGTCATGAGCTGCCCATCTAGCTGACTTTGTGGTGAAGTTACCTGTGCTATTTAACCCCCAACAAAAGGAGTCACTAGTTTCATGGAAGGGTATGGTGATACCCTGAATCTTTTGTATAACATGATGATTATTGAGGAGTTGTCTTAGTTTGGGAACATTCCATTCTAAGTTATCTCGAATAAATTCGCAAACTTTGGCTTTAGGGTAGGCAACACTGTCTTTGGACACAACCAAGATCTCAACTAAATTCCTATTTTCAATCCAGTTATCAAACCAAAAGGAGATCCCATCCCCTCTGCCTATTTTCTAGATAATACCCTTTTGTAGAAGACTCCTGCATTTCAGTAAGCTTTTCCAAACTGGCGAATCCGTATTTTTTCGAGTACAGCAAAACAGATTTGTAGAACGTAGGTTCTTGGCCCTCATAGATTGTACCCAACGACTAGGAACATTAGTAAGTATTTTCCAGGTCAATTTATACTGAAAGACCTTATTGACAACTTTTGTTTTTCGCAACCCCAACCCGCCTCTGCTTTTAGGCCTACAAACCTTATCCCAAGTTATAAGTGGCATACCATTTTCTGTATTGGACTTTTTCCAGAAGAATTCTCTATTACATTTGTCTAAATATTTGGTAGTACTTGATGGTAACTCAAAACATTGTATTGTGTGTGCTGGGAGTTATTCTAAATGTGATTGTATGAGAATTGTTCTACCTGCTTTAGACAAATAGTTTGCTTTCCATCATTCTAATTTTGTAGTTGCTTTATTGATAATATCCTGGAAAGTTGAGTAAGAAGGCCGACCCTGGAAAACAGGACATCCTAGATGTTTACCCAACTACTCTCTATGCGGAATATTGAAAATTGCTGTCACTAGTTGCTTTTGTGTATCAGTCGCATTACACGAGAAAGTCAATGCAAATTTATGATAATTGACTAATTGTCCTGAAGTTGAACATGGATATTACAACTTGAAATCTTAATTATTAATATTTTTTGAAGTTGAAGAATAAAGCTTCATCGAAGCAACTTCCCATGGCTAAACGCGGGCTGAACCGGTCAACCGGATCAAAGGAGAAGCCGGGTCAATAACCCATTGATACTTTGAAAATCAAAGTGCTGTTAACTAGTCAACAGCATTGCTTTTTTACACTGTTTAAAGTTAATATTGTATTATATGACTGATGGCTCAATATGGAGCATTAGATATCAACTTTAAAAGATTTAGGTAGTGTTTAGTCGGTAGGAGAATGATTTTTTTGAAAAATTGTTTTCACGAAAAATATTTTTTCAAGAAAAATGAATTTTCATATCACATTTTCTGTCATTTTATGCAAAATAAATTTATTTTCCATGAATAAAAGAAACTGTCGACGTGATTCAGTGGTAAAAAATATCGTCTGAGTAGTGAGGAAAAAAAAATTGACCAAATAAAAAAACATTAGGCTCAAAATTTGAAAGTGAAGCTTATTTTAATCTTTCCTAGTGGATAAATAAGTTTCGATTCAAACCATCTGAAACTAAATTTTTACTCCCAAATTCCACCAACCACATCATTAAGGAAGTAGAAGGAAGAAATTCAACTTCCTTATTTATCAAAGGAAAATTATTTCCTCCGTTGCAGAGAAAATAAATTTTATTGAAAAATAATTTCATGTCTTTTTCTAAACCAAACACCAAAAAATTGGAAATTTTTTTTTGGAAAAATTGCCATCCCCGGCCCCACAAAACACTACATTAATAGATTTTTTTTTTTTTGGGTTTGATTTGATGAGGTTGTCCACACCCCAGATTTAGAGACCAACCTTTAGAAAAAGACATGCAGAAGGGAAAAGAGAGAACCCATATGTCTCTTATGGAATTGGAATGCACCTCCTTTACAATATAACAAAGAGTTTTCAATTGTGAAATATAAGCATATAACACTTAGGACACCTATGTTAACATAGGTATATTTTTTCACATATACGTATCCATCTTAAAAACAGAAGCTCGTCACAATTAAATTGTCACATATGATTACCTTTTTATGTAGTGTTATCTTAAAGATGGACTTCCTCTGACAATACCATCATTTCGACGAATATTTATATATATATAATTGTGAAGGGAATCTACTATTGCAAAGTATAAAAGTGCTCCTTAATGCATGTTTACTCAAACACTCTAATAATGGGTGGCCTCCGACAAGTTTTCCAAGTTATGTATCGAAAAGCCTTGTGATAGTTACTTGGTTGTATCTTGATCATTGAAGTTATTTTAAGTAATCGTCTCTGGTCCGCTAGAAGGATTGGGTGTAACAGTCTGATAAAAACCTTGCCCAATATAATTAAAGTGTACAGGATATAAAAAAGCAAGACTTGAGTCAGAAAAATAGCAAATTATCCATCGACAAACACTGCAAATAAAGTTCACATCAAGGAGAAAAGTGATAAAAACTTTACATTTTCACCCATCTAACAACAAATTAAACTATTATTTCTCTCCTACTTAAAACGAAAAAGTGGCTGAAAATGGACACATTTTTTTCGAGGAAATTCCTATGAAAATGAAAGCCATCCCTCAAAAAGCAAAGGGGTTCCGTACAGGTTAATTAAAGAAATTAGACACAAGTCGTTAAACGCCCGTTAACTCGTTTTGCATTCACATCTAATCTTCATGTTAATTATGGCCAATTAATTTATACGAATGAGGGGGTCAAAACTTAGCTCCTGGGGGACCAAGTTAACACACACAGTTTACGTTTACAAA
Organism: Selenicereus undatus; assembly: GCA_017589665.1. Lineage (NCBI taxonomy): Eukaryota > Viridiplantae > Streptophyta > Magnoliopsida > Caryophyllales > Cactaceae > Selenicereus > Selenicereus undatus. The sequence goes on along the minus strand of JACYFF010002017.1, from coordinate 71,556,560 downwards.
TAGAAGAAATATTGCCTTTCTAGTTCTAGACTTATTTTTTAATTGTGTTTTGGGACGACATGAACTTATATTTATGCTTGGCCCACTATTTTAATTTAATGATAATTGTATTATTAATGAATGATTATGAAAAAAATTATAAAATGGTGATGAATTATTGTCCGTGGGCTACTAAACACGGCCGTCCTGTAATCTTAGCGTAGATCTTCTGACTTCATTCCGTGCGCCACCCCCCGCCAAACTCCAAATTTATCATGGATTTAATTCTGTCATTAGTTCATTATGTTAGATTGAGGGATGATACATTATTAATTAAGAAAGTGATTAGTTTAATTAATGAAGCACACATCATTTAGAGGCATCTTTGAACTGTTTCTTTGATATGTGTGTTTGTGTTCATATTGTCTATTTGGCTTGGAAACTACAACCACATTGGTTGGCAATTGTTCTAACGTTTTAACAAGTTCTTTTTTTTTTTTTTTTTAACAAGACAAGGGTAAGCGGGTCAGTCCACAAGACCTTTATCACAGGGTACTCAACAGACCTTAACAAGTTATGAGAGGGGATGCCAAGCCCAAGCCAGAAACTCAGACCCACAAACCTCCAACACTTATAATTCCTGCACAAAGTAGAAGTGTGTGCCCTCCAAGATTTGAACCTGGGTGGGGCACAGAGGAAAGTTGGAGTGTTGGCCATCAGGCCAACACTTGCTAGACAACAAGTTGTTAATGTTGGTGTATGAATTCCATTTTCTTTATAAAAATTCAAACTTTCTACAAATTTCAATTTTATTCAAAAGTCAATCGAATAGTCTTAAAATATAAATAAATTATGAATGTTTTTTTTTTTATTAGTTAGGTATAAATCCAAAATGTAAAAAGTCTAAGGAAAAGTACATGTAGCTATTGAGCACCAATATGAAATCTTTGCTAGTAGAAGGGAAAGATGGCAGATCAAGATGTAGCTCAAGTATTTTACCAAAACATTGGTGAATATATATTACCTAGTTCTCAACCAACTTCAAGTACCATAATTTGATCATCAATAGCATCAAGTTTGATTTCTAATTGGAACGAGCTCCCTTTTCAAACTCTTTGCAATCCTTCTAATAGATGCTTTTTTGTGACCAGTAACTGAAATGTGAGGTTTCTTTCCAATCTCTCAAGCTTCTGGAGTAATTACTATAGGAGTTGATAGACAATTTCTATAAAATCATAGATATTCATCTTAACTTATTTTGATGGAGCTTATCATAAGTTTTTTTGAACTAAATTATATAACCAAAGTGAACATGCTTAGATATTAGAAAATTAACTACTCTTCAAATTTATAATTAATTCCGTAAATTAGCATGATCTTTTCATGAGCATGCGTTGATATATGATTGTTACCCATCAAAATGTTTATATGCTTGGACCATTGACATGTATGACTGCAAAACTAGTACTCAAATGAGGGGGATGACCAACACTGATTGATACTAACATGAATCGTGTGAATCGTACCCTTTGGTTTGGTTTGGTTCATTTAATTCATTGGCTCCTTCTCCCACGTGAACCCTTCCTTCTCTGCCTCCTGTGTCTTGCCCCAACCCGGACCCTCCGAATCCACTCTCCGCTCCTACTCTCAGTCCCCTTCTCTATGCCCAACGCCCTCCACGCGTCATCTCACCCCCCCTCTTATTTCATACACAAATGACACCTGTATCTTCAATGCTTTGCGCTACACCCAAACATAATACTAAACAGCTGTTCTTTTCGTTGATTAACTTCAAAATATCAATTTTAACTTTATTTAATCTATTTTAATTCATTTTAAGCTACTTCAATTCACTTTTATTATTTTAACCAAGTTTAATTTATTACAAAAAATTCAATCCAATTCAACCTATTTTAACCTACTAACCTGCCTCAATCTACTTTAATCCAATTCACCATTTTATCCACCTTAATTTACCAACGAAAAAAACAGGCCCTATGCTTCTCAAAGTCACATAAAGGGAACATGTACTTTTTAAAAATATATTTATGTGATATTTAAGAGTATATATTTATATATATTTATATAATAATTTTATTTTTACAAAATTTTAAAAAATTTAGATATAAATAATTTTGCTTTTAAAGCATTCCTATATGTAAAGAGCGTAATTCAAAATATCCAAAGGAGATTTACTTTAATTCGGGTGACTTAAAACTAGCGTCCAAACTCAATTTACCAATTGAATCGCTCCATTTATATTCCGAACACAAGTCAGGTGGGCCAGCTCCGTCAAAAAACGTATGAATTGCATCACTCTTCAGAAACAGACCAGTCGGCCAAAAATTTAAAGAGAAAATCAACCAATTAAATCGAACAGGAAAAACCAACAAACCCCCAACAAACTTTTCTCGCTCCTCATCTTCCTCGTTTGCCGTCTCCTACACTGGCCATAACTAAATAATTTTCAAAATGTTTATTTTTAAAAAAAAAAAGATTCTCTGCATGTTGAGGTTGATAAAGTTCTTTTGAAGTGCAAAATCCACGGTCTTACGTGTCCACGCCACCCTCTTCTTCCCCCATCCCCTTCTTCTATAAATCTCTCCTCCATCCTCATTTCCCCACCATAACCCATTAGCCAACTCATTCAAATTCGAAAGCCCCCAAAAACCCAATTATTCAGGAAAAGAAGAAAATAAAATGGCGACGACGAATCTTCTTCTACTTCTAATGCTACCACTAGCATCTATTGCTACATACCCTTTAGTCCTAACGGCCGGGCTAACCTTGGGCCCGGGTTCGGGTTTGAGTCTCCTCAAACTCAGCACCGACCCGGAGGACATCAACGCAGCCTCCGTGGACTTCGGCCGCCTGGACCGCTCCGAACCGGCGGCGGTTTTCCATGCCGAATCAGCCCAGGAGGTGGCGGAGGTGGTTTGGGCCGGATATGGGCAGGGGTTCGTGGTGTCGGCCCGGGGGCACGGGCACTCGATCAATGGGCAGGCGGCGCCAACGGCGGAGGGGGTGGTTGTGGAGATGGGCCGCCGCGGGGAGGAGAGAGAAATGGAGAGTGGGCCCAGTCGGCCCAAGGTGAATGTGGAGGGGGAGTACGTGGACGTGTGGGGAGGAGAGCTGTGGGTGGATGTGCTACGGTCCACGCTTGAGTATGGACTCGCCCCCAAATCATGGACTGATTATCTGTATCTGACGGTGGGAGGGACGTTGTCCAATGCCGGGATTAGTGGACAGGCTTTTAATCATGGACCTCAGATTAGCAATGTCTACGAACTCGATGTTGTTACAGGTAAAATCAACAACTAACAATTGGTTGCTTTTTTTTTCTTTTTTGGCTTTTTTTGATCTACATATGATCCATAAAAGATAGAGTTCTTTTAATATAATTTTTTTAAATTTAGAAAATTTCAATTTGATCAATTTATTATTGGACATTTAGATTTGAATCTCACCTAGTTAATTTTCATATATTATTTATACAAAAAGGTTCAATTTCTGTTAATTTTTTTGGAATATTTATTGTTTATTATAGTTGAGAGAGAAAGTAGTAGTGAAAGTAAAATTTAATGGAGTATTTCGGTTAAAGCTCGTCATTCTTGCAGGCGGTTGGTTAGCTTATGACAACTAAAAAGTACGTTGCACATGGGTCATTTTCCACTTTTCTGCTTCTTTTTCTTTTTTCTCAGTTAAATATTTTCAGCAGGCCTGTTTCTCGTTGAAAGAAACCTTTTTTTTTAAAAAAAAAATTTATAGGAGGTTCATAATTTTATTTATTTTTTGAAGATAAAACTATGAGTTCTTCTTTTATATATATTTATTTTTTGCGTGGATAGATAAAATATCTGACTTTTTTGTTTGATTTTTGTGGGTTGGGGAAAAAAAAAAAACAGGGAAAGGGGAGATGGTGAGATGTTCGGAGGAAGAAAATTCAGAGCTATTTCATGCAGTATTGGGTGGTCTTGGTCAATTTGGGATCATCACTCGTGCTAGAATCGCCCTTGAGCCTGCTCCCCAAAGGGTATGACTTCTTTTTCTTATATTTTTTTCAGGATACTTGGTTCGTTGATTTTTTGTAATAACTTTTTATTTTCAAAATTTATTTTGTAAAAATCTTAATTGAGTAGCTTCTGTGAGTGATTCTTTAAAGATTTAGTTTTTGTCCAATTAGCTCATATCGAATAAGTAAAAATTGATTGCCAAAGAAGACATATATCCCAAAACTATCGCACGTTTAAATAGTGTTACATGTTGAACTTGTTCATAATTGTTTAATATGATATAACCAAATTAACAGCTACATAAACACAATAGTTTTAAGATTTTTGTTTGACTAGAAATGCTCGGAAACTTGTCTTATTTGGCAACTATATATACATATGTGAGTGGATGTGGGGCACCACATGTTACCCAGAGACAAACCACACACACATTATAATCTTGGATCATAGCTAGGAAATTTCTTCCTTCAAATCTTCTTTTCTATGTTTTATTTCTCCAATTACCATCGTGGTTAACTTTTTTTATTTTGGTGGGTGAAAATGAAAAAAGCAGGTAAGGTGGATAAGGGTGTTATACTCAAATTTTACGGCATTCACAAAAGACCAGGAGTACTTAATATCATTACATGAGAAGCCAGCAAAGGAGAAGTTTGATTATGTGGAGGGATTTGTGATAGTTGATGAAGGGTTGATAAACAACTGGAGATCCTCCTTTTTCTCCCCAAGGAACCCAGTCAAGATCTCATCTCTTGGTGCCAACAACAATGGGGGTGTCTTATATTGCTTGGAGATCACCAAGAATTACTTTGATTCCTCCGCTGATTCTATTGATCAGGTATATATATACCTACATCTACTCCTAAGATTATTGTCTTATTTCATAAATTTGCCATAGTTGGTATATGGGTTGGGAATTAATATTCATATATATCCAGTCTTATTCTTAACAGACTGATAGACAGGTTTAAAAATTCCTATGACGGGCCGGGGGGAATTTGGAAGATTTTAAGAATACATAGTGATGATGTGGCATATATTCAATTCATTGTCATGGAAGGAATAGTTCGATATATATGTGCAATTTACCGACCGAAAAATCAAGTGAAATATGCAGTCTCTTATATGAATACTAGGGTGTTCTTTTTCTTTATCAATCACGTAACTTGAAACATGATACTCAGCATTTTGTCGTACAACGAACATAATGATTCTAGATCATGACAAGGTGTATAAGGCAACAAGTGGGAATAGCTAAGCCAGTAGAATGCATGGAGTAGTAGATATTGCCTTATACGCCTGGATAACACTATCGTATTCAAATGTGAATCTTTAATTTGTTGACAATAAAGGTAATTAGCTTTAGTTAGGCAAGTCTTGCTGGAACTAATCAAACTTCCAGTTACAAAACTGCGGCTGTGGATTGTAGAGATATATAGTTTGAAATTCAAGTAGTCCAAGTATCTAATAATACATGCATGCACCTTATGTACTTAATTATGTGATAGCGTATACTCAAGAAATTGAAGAAGCAAGTCAACACAAGAAATTAAAGTTTATGTCCTTTATTAATTTGGCATGGTATAGAACCTCATACCTCATTTTTCTTCTTTCCCATGATTAGCAGTGTTGAGTTTTATTTGATCATTAAAGGCTAATTTCACACTCTGTATTTGACTTTCAATCTAGTTATTAAATAAAACTTCTAAATGTAGCCCTAGATTTAAATCCAAATCAAATATCCAAAAAATTCTACCACCAAGTGGGGTGGGGTTGGGGGGGGGGGGGGACAGGAGGCTGATGTAGCCGCCGTATCTCTGAATTGTAATATTACAGAGAGATTGCTTCATATTGACCCTATATATTTAAACACCATAGATCACCTACTACTCTACAAAAACGGATCAAAGGAAGTTTAAAGAGGCATTTCGCTTTAGTCCGTACAATTCAAGCTGAGAAAATAGTCCAAACTTAATTACCTTTTTCAGCCCTAAATATCATATGAAAATCGAACTGTACCTAAATACAATGCAACACAACTGTAATTTCTTCCTAGTTTCTCATTATGATAACTTCTCATTTAGGATCTACTCTTTTACACTTATCACAAGTAACTTACTATATTGATGATGATGAGTACTTAGCCCTAACCAGTGAAATGTTAATTTTATAATTGCGAATTGGTGTTGGTTGTTGATTAATTAATGTTGATTAATGCTAAATATTGATGAATAGTATTTATAATAAGTTAGAAAAGAAAGTGGCTTTAACATACTTCTAGCTTTAACTAATTATTTTGGTTGTAGGGTAGGGCAACATTATCTTTGTTAAGGAGCTTAGATGTCCTCGCGAATTATTCTCATATGGATTGTTTATTTCAAAATGTGCAATATTTTATTTCTGTTTAATTATAAATTATTCTGTATCTATGTCCAATGCCCAAGAGGTAGAGGTCATTTTCTTCAAGCTTGATGTGCTTCAATTATTGGTATAAGCTGAAACACGTAGAATAGAAGAAAACATCCATAGGGGGCAGGTTCATAATCTGATTAGATTGAGAAGGCTGTTTTTTTTCTGTTATTTTAGCTTGGAATTGAATAGTTATGTTTACTTAAATCACTACAAAATCTTAAGCACACCCACCTGCTGCCAGATTATTCTAATCTAGTCACTCACTTACTTGTAGCATTTGTTATTAGTGAATTAATTATTTTATTTAAAGAATCAAACCTATCCTAACAAAAGAAACTGTTTAATTTGGTTGGTAGCAACATTTGTAAGCTAATGCTATGCTACATTTGATTCTTGATTTATTTTAATGGAAGTCATAGTTGGTTACATATATGTTAATTATGTAATGTATATGAGCCAGTTTACGAATTTTTATCCGAAACTGTTAATTTATGCTTATTGTCATTTTGACAGGACATTGAGGCATTATTGAAGAAATTAGAATTCATCCCATCATCAGTATTCACAACAGATATTCCCTATGTGGATTTCCTAGACCGGGTTCACAAAGCCGAGTTAAAGCTCCGGTCCAAGGATTTGTGGGAGGTTCCTCACCCATGGCTAAACCTCTTTGTCCCAAAGTCAAGAATTGCTGACTTTGACAAAGGAGTCTTCAAGGGCATTTTGGGGAATAAGAAGACTAGTGGACCCATCCTAATCTACCCTATGAACAAGAGCAAGTAAGTCCCTGCTGGACCCCCCCCCCTCGTTAATCTTTAGTTTCTTTATTTTATTTTATTTTTGTTGTTGCATGAATGGAATAATTGAGAGAAAAATTGCTCATCATTTGGTTATGCCTCAATTTGGATGCTCCCTTTGAGTGAGTACATGTGGCTGATGGTTTACATGATTGCATTATGTGTGCATGTATGTATAATATATGATGGATGTTGATAATAGTAACTACTATAAGTATCTATGACATAAACACAATATATGGAAATCAATATATCATCATCACTTAGATTGCTTACATAATGGTACAATTATATATGTGCATCAATCTATTCTAATTAATTTCTACTTTAACGGAGATGCCTAATTAATCCCTACACAATATCTCTTATGTGATTTCAGTTTTATGAGTAACTATTTGTACTTTTTTTCTAAAGTTCAGAATCATTACTCAATAATACCAACAAACAAGAAAATTGTCCATGTAATTTGTTTTCAAGCATTAGTGATGTGTTTGTGACAAAAAAACCTTCACGTATATATAGTATTAATATCATATATATAACCCGAATTATTTCACATGGTGTTATATATATCCTTTTCCCGGGTTCATTAATCCACTTGATTTTTAAACCCAGCTACATATGTAAATGGTCTCAAGTATGATGGTTGAGTTGTTTCCTACATCAATAATATGAAGATTAAGCAAATGATTATGGACAGAATGAATTAGGAGGAAATAAACGCTGGAAATTTATGGTAGAGTCTGCCATAGAAATGCCAAGGAGAAGAAGATGATAGAGGCTTTGCCCTTTTTGTTGATAGTAACCCAACATAGAAAGGGCAAGCACCGTTCTTACAACTGGAAATTGAAGATCCTCTTGTCAGAAGATCATGTGACCTAATGAAGGAGCCTGGTCCAACCCCCCCCCCCCCCAAATGTTTTTTTTGTATGTATGCTTCCCCCCACGTGGCCTTTGCTCCATAGACGACAATAGTATTTATATCACCATCCATAACAGTAATATGGTCAATTACATATCCCTAACCAAATTCCTTTATTTGTTATGTTGTAGGTGGGATAACAGGACATCAGTTGTTACACCCCATGAGGAGGTGTTTTATTTGGTAGCCCTACTTAGATCGGCCCTTGAAAATGGCGAAGAGACTCAATCACTTCAGTACCTGATCGATCAGAATAAGAAGATATTAAAGTTTTGCAAAGAGAGAAAAATCGCTATGAAACAATACTTGCCACATTACACTACACAACACGAGTGGAAGGACCACTTTGGTGACAAATGGGACCAATTCAACAAGATGAAGATGCAATTTGATCCCAAGCATATACTAGCAACAGGACAGCGTATATTCAAACCAATCGTCGATGTTGAGGATATTGCATTAAGATGATTATTGTGCAAAAATTACTTATATTAGTACCTAACTAGTACGACATAGCCTGATTTGGATGTATATTTGTACAGTTAAATAGACAAATAGGGAGGCATTCATGGTTCATCATAGTAGCATATATAGTGAAACTGTCTTGTCAAAATTTTGATTGTGAAAGGATAGGGAACCGAAGGTGTCAGTGAAGGTCAAGGGAATAATCAGGTTATTATAATATTAATTCTTGGGCGGCAGTTAGATGCTGCCTGGAATTGATTGATTCCCCTGTTTCCCTACCAACATTGATATAATTAATTGAGGGCAATCTTTCTGTATAAACAGTAGTATCCTTGTCTCCCTGCCCGTGGAGCCATGTATTTTATAGATCTGTTGACACTATGTATGGTTGTTACGTCTGTTCTTATAATTAGTTGATCTTAAAGGAAGAGTTTCTTTTCAATTCTCTTCCGTTAACTTGATCGGAGTTGCTCTTGATGTATAAATTGTAGAACTCTTTTAGTACAGGTTTTCTCTATTTATAAAAATTGAGCAAAAAAACTTTTACTATGTCTAATGAATTAAGAGCTACTAGCTCATGTGGAAACCAAGTCCGGCCTAAGGATTTGTTGATGCGCAACAGATTCCCCTGTGCAAGGAATGTTTGTAAATCTAACAATTCGAACCTAAGAGGCCACCGATAATATCTTTAGGGGAGCTTTCATAATTGGTGAGGCAAAGTGTACTTGTGAACTCAAGGGCTAAATTACAATCATAATCACTATAACTCGGATTGACCCCCTCTCCCGGCCAGAAAAAAGGGATTGATGACTGCTTGGCTCCTTAGTTACAGGCAATCTATAGAATTTGTGGTTCGACATTTAATCAAATCAACTTAAGCTTGTGGATAAGATAGCAATACACAAATTGTACAAAACTAAAATGTACATTGACAAGGCATGAACTTCGACTTTTGGGATAAAAAAAGGCAATGTAGTATGAGTCTTAAGCAAAGGTTAGATTACTACTATATATAGAGGCAGGATGAATAATTAAGGTAAGCGTTAACATAAAAATTAAAATCGTACTCAACTAACATAAGTATTTGGCAAAAGATAATACCATGAGAATACATATATGTATGGCTATAAGATTATGAATTAAGATGGTAACGATCCACACATATCATAATCTTCTGATAAATCAATTAATCACTATTGAAGGCAAGTATATGTAATTAATTTAAGTAGGGCACAAGGTAGGATATGATTTCCCAAGAATAGTATGATGGCATTTCCCCCTTTTTTTTTTAATAACCTGAGGAACATTTTGTGGGAACTTGGGTATGTAATGTTATGTTCTCAGCATAGTCCAATACCAAAGAATGTGCATTACTTAGCATAATACTCCAACATTAGAATCCAGTACTTTAATTACTAGGTCAATAAATTAAAAGAAGTGAAGAGAAACAGTGGCCGGCCAATTGTCCTAAGAGTGGACAATCATTTGCCAAGATGTTAAGATGATTGGATAAGAGGTTTCCCCAACAACCAATCACAAATTTAAGTGGCCACATGACATTGCATTCAATTTTTTCTTAATTGGTGGTAATTAGTCTAACTTAATCAGTAGTATAATTTATGTTGAAGTTGTAAAGATTCACTCTTGTGTTGTGTATGCCTAATGCTTCCTTTTCATAGAGAATGTTAAGTGTTAAGATCGATTAATTCTCTTATCTATTCGATCAGTATTAAAATCAGAAACTTAGCTTGAAAGTTATAAGAAAGTATCTTAATTTGGTTGAGGTACGAGGGACAATGAAGGTCCCAATTATATTGTTGCCATTCGACCAATATAGGGCAAAGTTATGTTTAAGGGGTCTCATCATCAGATTCTAAAGCGTTGAGAAACGTTAATGAAGTTTTCATTGAAATTCAACCCGCTTATGCGATCTTATCTGTCTCTTGATGGTTAGACAAAGCATGGCAAAAAATAAGATGACAAGACAATGCACGAAGACAATGATAAAACTCAATAATGCTTCGCTTAAATAATTCACTCATTATTAGAATAAGAGATTTGATAGTTATAAGAAAAAAATACGAAGATAACAATTATATGGCTGTGTCGACAGACCAAAATATGGCAAAGTTACATTCAAGGAGTCTTGTCATAATTTGGTTTTTAGGCTTACGGTTGAGAATTAAATGCTAATGAATTTATTTATTTTTGGTGGAGATTTAAAGTATGGATATATTTATCGTCTAATATGTCTCTCGATAGTTAAACAAAACATGTATATAAAACAAGAAGATGATAAGGTTGCGCCTGAATGTAGTCATAAAATTTCATAATCGGTTGTTTAAATATTATCAAACAAAATGATAGAATGGATAGACTAATTTGTGTTTTTCAATAAATTCAAAATGCATGCTATTTGGCAAGATGGAGGGGGGGGGGGGGGGTACTTCATAAATGTAGCATCATTTTACCTTTTCATTGGATTTCCAGTTTTAGTTCCAGAATCCAATGCCTCAAAAATCCCGCCGTTACACAGGGTGTAGCGGGATAGACTAATTCCCTTCATGGGAAGGGTCTGATGTAGCAGTCTTACCCATCAATTGCAAAATAACAGGCCAAAAATCCCTTTTCTAGTTCCTTTTTTTAGTTACATTAGATTCCCTTTTTTAGTTGAGTAATATATATACAACTTCACTATTTCATTGATAAGAGTAATCATTTTACCAAGGCCACAAGAGAAAAAATGACTATATTTGGGCAATTTCTTATGTGCTTCCGAGAGCACATACTCTCGTTATCCACGTATATATATATTTCACACGTGTATTTGTCATATATTTATTTTCTTAGTATATATTTGATGATGTGACTTGTCATATGCTCCCAGGAGTATGATAGATGTATTGCTATATTTGCATACACACATATATATTGTGGTAGTAAACCTAATCTAATTATTCGATATCATGGCTAAGATTAGACTCTTGTAACTAGTGATTAAAGTGATCTTCCCTCTTCATTGGCGTTATTCCATTGCTTGATTCAATGAACGGACCCAAATATTTGTCTCCTTCATTAAAGTTGCAAAGGCTCACTCATAAGTATTCACAATGTTCCCATCAACAACAACAACAACAACAACAACAACAAACTCCCAATGTGGGTCCCGCTTTCGCGGAGTCTGGGGAGATCCAGCTGTAGGCAACAAAATTGATTCGGTAAGACCCACAATGTTCCCATCGCAGAACGGAAATAAAAAAAAAAATTGATTCTGCATGCAACGAACTCATTGATTACTAAAATTAGAGACTTGATGATTATTGCAAAAGTATCTTTGGTTTATAAGGTGGGAGAGATAACTAATGTAATGCCTTGTTCCCTTCTGTATTACAGATAATTATCGAGATGATTTTGAGGATGGATGATCAACCGTACCTTACAAATCAACACGAGCCTTCTCAAAATACTTTGTTCTTATTTATGCATACTTGGAAAAACTTTCCATTAGGTCAGCAATTATAACAGTGATCTTTAGGAAGTGGCGCTTATATCTAGAGTTTTTAAGAGTGCGTTCCTTAAAAAGAAAGAAGCCTCTTTGATGATGTGTTTAGTTATATCAAATTTTTTATTCCTCACATTTAATCATGTACCATAATATTACAATCACGGAATCACCTCGACGTGATGAAGATAAGCTGCTCATCATACCTCGTAGACTAATCAATTTATGTGGCCTAATCCAAAAATCTTTGCCTGCTAGGTTATTCTCTAAGGCTCTCTTCTCCATGCACTTATGCAGCTAATATTCACATGTCAGCTTTACTACCTTCTCTAACACCCCGACCAGTATCGTGTTGCAAATTGCTACTAAAAAAAGGCTTCAAGGATTAAGAAAAGGCTCACAAATCTCCACGGGCCCTTCTAGCATCCTTTGTCCTTATTCACATGATATTTGGGAAAACTTCCTATGAAGTGACCCATCTTAGTAGTAATCCATAATAAGCACGCGCTTAGCTACGTACGGAGCTCTGAGGTCTTGGTCTTTACGAGGAATGACTTCAATGGTCAACAAATGGCCTTACAAATCATCATAAATCTTTCCAATATGCTTTGCTCACACTTATACAGTGCATGAAAAACATCCCATAAAATGCATGGCTATGTCTCTTACCCAAAATATGGCAAAGTCATGTTTAAGAAGTCTTGTCATCAGGTTTCAATTCAAGGGGCTGTGACTGTGACTCTGTGAGGCACTACTAATCAAGTCTTAATTCAGAACTTGCTTTCGCCATCGATGTTCTAATATGTCTCTCGACAGTTAAACAACACATGTTACACAAGAAGACAATAAGGCAGTGGATTAAGATGTTCATAAAAATCAATAATGGCCCAGCTAGCTAGAAAAAATGTCACACAATAAAAAAAGAATGCAGTAGTATATTTTGTATTCGTCAAAAATTTTCAAATACCAATTGAGGAGACTAAGGACAGTTCTTTGCAAATTTAACATCCTTCAATCTTTGTTTAAATTCTATATTTTTTTAGTTTGTCACCAATTATATGCTTCAAGAGAACAATATCAATTCTTATATCATACTTATAATTATCCGATTATATGTTTTCATAAGTCGCACAAGCACATATGTATTAAAAAGTGCCTTACAGGATTGTATGTTTTCATGGGTTACACAAACACATATGTTTTAGAGTTATGCATTTGACATTCAAACGAGCACATAATACTAAGTACATAATATAGTTTGCTGAATAATGTACTTTACCAAGATCACAAGAGAATATATGTTATACACTAGCACTAGTATGCTCATATGGTGAAGCGGGAAGCTAATTTGGCGATTGAAGGAGATAACACCACGGTTATACAAGCAATTAAAGGGTCAATTCACACGCCCTGGAAGATTAGTTAAATTGTTAAGGATATTTTGCACTATCTGAACCAAATGTTATATGTCTCTCTATCACATAATTATCGGGAAGCTAATTTGGCAGCTGATTGATTAGCAAAGCTTGGCCATGAGCTACCTTTTCTCATTACACGGGGGTCCCCACCTTCTACAGAGTTTAGGACTATTATGGATGATGATATAATGGGGAGTGCTCTTGTGAGAAGAGACGTCTAATCTAATATTTACCACCTACCCTTGTTAAAAAAAAAAAAAAACTAGTATGCTCATATTTTAGGCTCAAGAAAACACTATAATAATACGCTTGGTTAGATGTAATGTAATGCAATCAATTTTACAATGCGATTACTTATTTTGTGGTGATCATAATTACAGCCTAGTTTTTTTTATTGCATTACTCTCATATAAACTAGACAAGGTAAATTAAAACACAATTACAATCCTGTTTGCATTTCAAAATTGATTACATTTAATTAAATACTATATAAGTAGCACAGTATTCAATTTTCTATAAGATTAAAGATTTAAATCTCGCTACTCACAAGAATTTATTCCCTTTTTATCATACAAACACTATAAGACAAGGGGTGCAATACACATAGTGGGTCCAAAGGGCCATATTTTGTATTCTCTCAACTAGTTGTGGGGCCAAAGGGCCCAGGAGGTTAACAAATGGGGGCCCATAATGTCGCAAAAGGCCTAACAAATTGACGGCATATATGCGGGTTTCCAGGGTGACTTGAGTAAAAAGTTCAGCAGTAATGATAAAGAGTAAAGCTAGGTAATATGTCAGGTCAGGTCGAATTTCTGTTCATATTGAAGTCAAACGGGTTGAGAATTTCTCGACTTGAACATAACCAATTTATTAAACGGATTGAAAAACCTTGACCTATACCCATTTAATTTTTAAGTAAATTGACCCGCTTAACTCGTTTAAGATGAACAAGTCGGATTTAGTCACCTAATTGTCTATTTATGCATTTAACATTTTCATGTAACACATAATTACATAGCATTAAAATAATTAAGGTTACATGTCACATTAAGAAATCACTCCCTAAAACTCCCTGGATTCATCATAATTCACTTTTTTATTTTTTTTATTTTTGTATTCTTAATTGTCTAATAAAAGGTAAATGGATAAATGATAAACAAAAAAATAAGTTGACTTGTTTAACCCATTTAACTAAATGAGTTAAATAGATACTTTTTCGTATCGAGAATATCGTCATGAACCTAACCCATTTAATTAAATGGGTTGAATGCATCAACCATAAAATTAAACGGGTTGAAAATTTGTACTCAAATCCACTAAACTTCATGTCAGTTTCGGACTGGTAATCGTGTCGGATCAACTTTGTCCTGCTTTAATAAGAGGGCCCTTGCATATTTTAAGTTTAGAAAATAATTTCCAAGGTTTTCCTTCTATCTTTCACAAAAATTAAAGGTGCTGAAAGAAAGTTCAAGTGGGGGTTGGTTCCCATGGCAGTGGAAAAATGCATCATAAAGTAGGTAGGAAGCAACAACAATAAGCATGCATGGATGGGCAACATATCTTCAGTCTTTCAAGAAACAACCTTTTTCATGGTAGCAAACCATGTGAGAATGCATTTCACCAAAAATTGATTTTTCCTTTCATTGTGAATTGTGTTCAGGTCTAAAAATAGTATATAACCCATGATATCTTATATTGTGATTTTAATATTTATTTTAAAGAGTAAATATTTACATAAAATTGTCTCATACAAAAGTTGTAGCAAAATAAGAATTAAAAGAGGATACGAAAATATAATCTTTTTAGGTATCTACCCGATGGTGTTGTGCTTTGATTCATGCTTCCTTTCTTTTGACTTTGATGCCAATGTTGTACTTTCACTGGCTATCGTGCATAATATTTAGTTTTTTTTTTTTTAAAGTGCATGTATGTAGTTAATTTACAATTAATTAATATAGGTGATCTCATATATAGTTGTAAAATTCTAAACTTTATTGATTCTTTTAAATTCTAAATATAGGTGATCTCATATAGTTATAAAATTGTTGCATGTAATTGTGTAGCTTATAAGACATCTTTCAAACCGTAACATTAATTGATTCAATAAAGTATTATTGAAATCCAGGACAAAATCTTACATCTATTGATTCAAATTTATTTATTTTCTTTCTTTTTAGTTTCTTTTTCTTATTCTTTTCTCTTAATCAATAGGAATAAAACTTAGATTTATGTCAATGGAATACCAAGTCTATTGATCAAAATTTTAACATTCTTTTTTCTTTATTTGTTAAAATTCCTCATAAATCCTCCCCTCTAGGCTGTAACATTGTGGGATATACAGATCCAAGTACATGACAAATACTGTTGATATTGATTGTTATGGAATAGCTTACTCATTAGTGTTGCTTAAGGGGTGGAACGAAAAAATACAAAGAGCTCAGGTATCTTTTAGATGTGTTCACATATTCTTGGGCGAGATTTTTCATGGAGGCGTCACTGTGCGACAAACTCGAAGGATGATTTTTCAGTGGTGTTGGTATGACTAATAATTAATTTTAAATGACTGATTAATTTATGACTGATGAACAATTTATTAATTGTGTGTTCGGTAGGGGGAAATCATTTTCCCGGAAAATAATTTTCCATGAAAAATAGTTTTCCAAGAAAAATGATTTTTCACTTACATTTTCAATTGTTTGGTAGAATGAAAAACCATTTTTTTTTTTACTTCATTTTTTGTTGTTTGATGGAATGAAAACCCCTAGCCCTCACTTGATCATTTCGTTTTACCAACCCCCTCTCTTGCTCACTACTTTAACCCAACTAAAGAATTCTGTTTCTCTCTCATCTTCAAAATCAAACCCAAAACATAAGTAAAAAATATACTCAATAATAAATCCAAAAAAAGATAGAGTCAACATTAATGAATCTTAACTTTTTCGCTATTACCAGGGATTACCTAGTGGAATTTGAGTGGTATTAAACCCAAATTAAAGAAATGGCAAGGGGGGAGACAATGGGTGTCTTAGATTGCGAAATTCTTGAAAAGGGCAACAGTAACAACACCAGAGAACTCAATAAGAAATTGCAGAGATTCATCATGGAAATTATCGATGAACATGATGAAAATGAAGAACATGGGAAGAATGGGAGGCAAAATGAGAGTGAAAATAGAGTGATTTGGGGCACAACTAAAAAAAAATAGAATGAGAGATAAAATTGGACAACAAAAATCGGACCTGAAAAATCAATTTCCCTACTTTTTCAAGGAAAAACTATTTCCTTCATATGAAAATAAATAATCTTTCCCTAAAAATGATTTTGACCTTCGCCTTTTACCAAATAACATAAAATATTTAGGGGAAATAATTTTTTCCCTACCAAACAGACGTTAAGTCTGACTAACAATTCACTAAGTGTGACTTAATAAAGTTACTTCCATTGAGTAATTAGTTATCATCATAGCTATCAGAAATCAGCATGAAAACATCTGTCTCAAACTGTGAGTAATAAACTTTTTTTCCTGGGGCCCAACCCAATTGGCATAAATTGGGCCAATATATGTGAAAATTCAAACCCTAACGGGCCCAGTTAAGAATCGGCCTTCTTGCGCACATCCCTGGTTCACGAGTGACGGCTTGGAGGTTTCAATGTCATTGATTTTAAATTTTTAATAATATTGACCTTTTTTTAAAAAAAAACAACAACTCATTTTTTTGATAGACCAAAAAATAATTTATAACTTATTTAAATTCAATGGTATTGCGTGTGAAATTGGCATTCCATAACTTCATAAAGGAAAATTCTTTGTATAACCGGTAATTATAAAGATAAAACTGTTTATATCTAGAAATCTTCAAATTTTATAACTAAATTAAGGTTAGCAACACATAACATAATATAATGATCTAATCTTGTAGGTCTCAATTAATTCAATTGGTTGTGCAGGTTGTTACCAACAATCTAGATTCAAATCCTGCATATATCGTTTTTGCATCTCCCTTTACACCCAAAAAAAAAAAAAAACCCCTAATCCTAAACATAACTTGAAATTAGAAAGGAAAATCACAAACGCAACACATCATAAAACTCTAAACTCCAGCAGTTCGCTTGAAAACTGACCTATTGCTTTCAGTCGAGAGGCAGTCTCAACCTCTTAGGCTAACATTTTGAAGAAAGTTTGCTGTACGACGCTTCAAGTGCATGTTACCTTCCTAATCATTGCTGTAAATACAAACACGAAACGGAACCTAGATACGAACACTTCTCCCATGGAAGCCAAAGTGTCGTCATCATGGAGAGCATTTTAGCTCCGAATACATGAACCCCAATGGCATTCCATCATATCGTAATTGTCACTGAACTGATATTTCACTGGATTGAGACATGCAAATTTAGTGCATAGATATAAGTCTGAGCGTATAAAGAACCTTTTTTTCCCAAGAAAACAACACAGATACTGTCGTATTGACCGATATTTACCAGCCTACACCGTACATGGTTCATAATCCTGTATGATTGTGCCTTACCTTTTACTAGCTCAGCTGGTTTAACAGCGTAGGAGGAACCATGAAATCCCGCAATGAGTGAAGATAGCATAACCACAGAAAGCCTGCAAAAGAAAGCAATAGCGGAGTACAATGACTGTTCATTTTGCCCATAATTTTCCAGTAGATCTAATATCATAATCACATAGCAAACCGTCTTCTATACCATGAATACAACCTGGAATTTTCAGTTGACTCTATTTCTTTATCAAATACTTCCCATGAGAAAACATCAAAATAACCCAGATTTAACAGACTTTGAGCAATTTGCTAACAAATCCACGGCTTCAAAAATAGAATTAACTGCAGAAAAAATGAAAAATATAGGAACAACTATTAGATGCCTGATTCAGATAATTTCAGCCACAAACAGTCAGGGTTCGAGAACAGCTCACATCAATGATGGCCCGTGACAACAGAAAGGAGGCAACCATTTTAAGGGCGAGGGAGTCACTGCAGTCAAAATCCGCAAGGAAAGATTGCTCAAGTTCACCTGACAAAAATTAACAAACGCAGCTGAACACAGATTCTTCTTTCGCATTTTCTTTTTTGGGGGGGGGGGTGTTGGGGGAATTGGGGGACGGATTTTTCTTCTAAAGTGACAAGGACAATGCAAAAGACAGACACATGTTTAATAAAAACAATAAAAACCTGCAGATATGGAGCACCAAGATACAGTTGGCTTGCAAACTATGAGACTTCTAGACTTTGGGAATCAGGATAAAGCTACGAGGGTTGGACATGGCTACTTTAAAGAACTTAAATTATTATTTTTTTGGGAGGGGTGGGGGGGTTGTTAATTTGAAGTGTCCAGGCATCATATTGTATGCAGAAGTCAAAATACTAGACTCAGATACATAAGATTTGAAAGAAGCAATGATTTATGATATGACAAAAATAAACATGGGGTATATTGCTCATCAACTTTGATCATGAGAGTCACAGTGCTCCTAGTTTCTCAAAGTGATTTGATGATAGGTTTGCAGAGACTCCTGAAAATGGTAGGAGGAATTCATTTCATATGCATCTAGGACAGGACAATAACCAGAAACCTGACCTTGGCACGTCGCAGCATTCATTTGCACTGGCTCGTTTCTGTAAATGGTTGTCCAACAAGCTTCTCACAAGTAAATTGCCTTGCAGAGCATTTAGCAAAGTCAGACATTCATTAAAGAAAAGACTTTCTACAAGCAGTGTAAGATAAAAACCATATTCTGAAATGAACGACAGCACTCACCGTCAGGGGGGCCATAGTCTTTGAGTAATGGAGCACACACAAAACATATCCAGGAGAGCTACTGAGAATCAATAAACATCCCCTACATCATAGTGCTAGACTCAAAGTTGGAGCAGATTGCGAACAAGCCATGAAGATGGCACAATGTCCAGTTGGACACTTCAGTTTCTGAATGGATGCAAGAACAGTGTACTCCAACCCACAAAGGCAGCCAATATGAGAGTATGCTTTAAGGATTTTTATCTACTGATATCTCCAAAGACAGAACCTCTCAATGGCAACCCCCCCCCCCCCAACCCCCCCAAAAAAAAAAAAAAAGAAGCTAAAGAAAAAAAATTAGGGTTGGGGGGGGGGGGAGAATGAGTCCAAAGATTCAACAGTGCTAGATAAATTGCCTTTGCAGATGCTATCTTCAGTAAATTGGCATGAACAAACTCAAGTTCAATTGCATGTTCAGACGCCTTGTTTGAAGAATACAGCTGTACAGATATTCCCAATCAAATATAACTAATCGGCCTCCAAAAGTTTGTTATCATATTTGGAGACTATATAAAAGAAAAAAAAAAGAAAAACATGATTTTGTTCCTAGTTACTTGTTAGGCAACCAAAAATCAGAAATATAAGAGAACCCAGATTGCACCTCCACTGACACTCCTAGGAGCCTTTGTACGAAGAATTCGGCTTCAATGATACAGGAATATGCTGCTGTCGAATTTCGTGTGAGTCAATCCATGGATAGCTAACAGCAAATGATGCAAAAACTTAAGGTCAACCAATATGAGCAAAACATCAATCCATAACCTCTATACCAATTTCAAAAATTCCACATACTGGGTGCAAGTCACTCTATTTACACTACCAATAATCCCCACAAGAACACCGCCCATTTTTGAAATGGTGCAGACATTTTGAATCATGCAATAATATGTCGCAGCCATATGATGATGAGATATATTTAGCTGCATAATGGCATTCTTCACAAATCCGCAGGTTCTTCACAATCCTTATGCATTTTACTTTGTAACCGGTGCTGACAAGAGCAAAACCCAGGGCAAGTTTTTCACTGTGTACCCCACAAATTTCTTCCTCTTCTTCCTCATGGATACGTAGCATGGTGTTTGAAACAGACGGCTTGATATTTACTGCTATACTCTGCAACCAATTGTACACAGAGTTTAAACCTGGTGAATGGTCACCACTAACAAATACATACACCATGTTCCTAAATTCAAGCAAACTGCTCCCACAATCTTTCCTGGTATCTTTGTGTCCTTTTGAACTCTTCTCCTTCAAAGGGTTGACAGATCTTCCATCCAGACTCTGTGCCTGCGTCACTAAATGATTTGCCATACTATTTGCAGGGTTCAATTTAAGCAAATGTTCACATGCATGAATTGTCAAGGCAACATTACCATGACAGCGGCTAGCTGTGAGCAACGCTTCCCAGACAGCTGCATCAGGTTCCAACTCCATACACTCAACAAATTCAATTGCATCTTTTACCTTGCCTGAACGGCCAAATAAGTGGACCATTGCTGAATAATGCTCAGTACCAGGTGTAATTTGATAATCTGTGGTCATGCAGTGGAAAAATTGCTTCCCCTTCTCAAACATCTTTGCACGGCTGTATGCAAGGATGAGGTTTAATAAAGTACCTCTAGTTGGTGTGTACTCCTCCCTTTTCATCTGATCAAAGGCATCAAGTGCTTCATCTGAACAGCCATGCAAGACATAACCCGCCATCAGTGAATTCCAAGTGATGACATCCTTTAACATCATTTGATCAAACACCCATCTCGAGTACACAATATTGCCTGACTTCGCATAAGTGTCAATTAAAGCATTCAAAATAGCTATCTGGGAATCCAAACCTTGACGCAGCAGACAAGCATGGATCTCTTTCACTTTGTTTACTGCAATTAAATTGGCACAAGCAGGTAAGATAGCCAAAATTGTAACTAGATTGGGTCGATAACCTAAGGACTGCATATGGCGAAAGACCCCCAGTGCCCTGTTCTTCTGCCCAATATGCAGATAACCAGATATAAGAGAATTCCAAGACGATGTATCAGGCCTTACGATCCCCCATTTCCCCATCTTTTGAAAGAGATCCATGGCTTGATCCTCATCTCCATTTTGCACGAAACCTGAGATCATCAAATTACACGTCACAACATTAGGCTGCACCTCTGATTGCTGCAATTTCATGAAGAGATCATAGGCCTTGCCGAAATAACCATGTTGGCAATACCCTCCTATCATAGAGTTCCATGTATATATATCTTTTTCAGATATTTGGTTGAATACCTCATGAGCAGCTTCAAGTTCTCCACACTTGGAATACATGTCTATTGTTGCATTTCCTACCAGAACATTATCAGAGAGACCAATCTTAACAGCAAATGAATGGAACGCTTTTCCCTTTTTCGGAGACTTAAAAGATGCACAGGCAGCAATGGCACTTGCTATGGTAACTCCATTTGGTTGAACACCAATCAAAAGCATCTCCCTGAAGAGTTCTAGTGCTTCATCTATCCTATTGTTTTGGGCAAGACCTGAGATCATCGAGGTCCAGGTAAAGACATCTGGAGTCACTCCAAAATTACCCATCTTTTTCATGAGTTTCATCGCGGCATTACAATCACCGGATTGATTGTAACCAGCGACCAATATGTTCCAAGTTATTAATTCAGGTTCAATCCCCTCTTCACACATCATATCAAACAACTTATGTGCCTCATCATTCTCACCTATGTGACAACACCCTAATATCATCAAATTCCAGCTGACCATATTCCTTTCGTCCATATCCTCAAAAAACCTTCTAGCTAAGCTCAATCTACCGCACTTTGCATACACTGCCAACAGTGCATTGCTAACACGCCTACGTGAACTCCACCCCTTCCGGACTACCAAGGAGTGTATCAACCGTCCTGTCTCATAATCCCCACAATTTCCACAAGCTTGCAGGATCTTAGGAAGCAGAAACCCATCAGGCAGCACACCATCCCGCATCATCAATCGAAACAAACCCACAACGTCGCGCCACCTCTGCTTCCATGAGTACGCCCCAATCATAGCCGACCAAGTAAACAAATTTCTCTCAGACATTTCATCAAATACCTTACGGGCATCATCCAAACACCCACATTTAGCATACATACTAACCAACTTAGTCTCGACAAATGGATTAACCTCATCAACCAAATGCAGTCTAGCATGAAGTTCACGTCCAAATCGGACAGAATTGACACGAATGCAACATTCTAGCAAACGGTTAAACGTGTCAGTCCTCAGCTTGCAACCATTTTGGGCAATTGAGTCAAGCACAGTTATGGCTTCCCCAACACGACCAATTTGGAGAAGATGGCTCAAATGGGAAAAATCAGGGGCTTTAGCGGGAAATGGTTGGTGGGTTTTGGAGAGGGGAAGAGATGGTTTAATGGGTTTTGGAGAGAACTCTAAAGGGATAGGAATTAGAGGGCTGGATTTGCAGGGGATCATTAGGCTCTCCATTGATGAACAAGATTGGCTTTTCTTTTTCCCGCTCAATTTTTTTTTTCTTTTTTTGAGGGTTTATCTAGTTTTGATCATGTTGAAGCCTAAGGCAATGAAGAGACGGGAGACAAAGGAGGATGTGGCGGGGAAGCCAAGCCACACCGCCTCGGTCTGAATGGACATGGCGCTATCCAGAATCCCTTTGTCGGCATTTTATTATATACACCCGGGAGTTTATACTCCCGGATCCATATAAGCGCCACATCAGCATGACATGTCATTGTTTATAATTTTAAAAAAAACTAAAATAATTTAGTTGATTTTTATTTTTTGTTGGATAATGGGGTAACCGTTTTTTATTTTTTGTTTGATTTTTAATTCTTGGGTTAGTTGTTTTTTTTTGGCAAAAGATTGGCAGTTATATCAGGAAGATGAGGTGCTGCTACACGTGAGGAAGGCAGCAAGTTTCCAATGGCTGTGTTGATGAGATTAATGGATTCATTGATTTCTTTAATTTGTTCTCAAGTTTAATACTAGACTATTTTACATGAAGTTTGAGGGTGTTTGTGTTGCGATTATTCTTATTCAAAATGGACAAGAGCATTATTCAAGATAGAGTTGACGATTGCAGACATCGCTCTGTTTCGAAAAATTTAATTCGTAAGTTGTGTAATTATTGAATCTTATTATATTTGTATATATTTGCTTGATTTATATGAGGTTCTTGCTGAATTAGTAGTTGTTGTTTTTATTTTTTTGGTAGCTTTGTTTGAATCGGAAGTGTTGGATGTTGTTGGTAACGAATGAGATAACGTCGTTTCTGGTGAGTGTGGTATATTTTCAGTAATTTTCAGTAAATCATATGCTAGTTTTGTGCATATGTGTGTTTGACATGTTTCACTATATCGTTTGCTTAAGTTCACTGAGGTCTTGAGGATTGTTCACTTTCAAATAAGATAAGTATTTGTGAGCTACTGTTTACTGAAAATGTCACTTGGATGTGTCGATGAGTTCACTAGTTACTGTGCCTTAGTTCACTGAGGATTTGATGAAGGTTCACTTTAAAACCTTACTCTCACATGCTTCGACAGGTACATTACTAATTATGTTATTATTGTAATGCATTGGCTTTGTGTTGGAGATGTTATTTACCATATTTTTGATTGAGTAGATTTCATTGCCGACATTTAATCTGTCATCTTCAGTTTCGCACGTTCAGCATCATGTGGGTGAGGTACATATTTTGGTTCATTTACATTTAATTGTTCGGTCATGTTTGTATATGACATTTTAAGTGGTTGTTCAACATTAAGTTTCTCAATGAACAACATTGAATAGTATAGTGAACTTTTGAACTGACTCAGTGTTGGTTTTCATTTGTATGTAGGGTTCATTCCCATTATCGTTGTTGCACTCGCCTTACTATTCACATCCATCTAATAGTACAGGGTTTATGCCTATCGTGGCTCCTGCAGTGGTACAACAGTTTCGTACTGATAAGTTTCTTGCAGATGCTACTGGTAATGATGAGCAATGAAAGTGTTAGTGCGGAGTTGGAGTCCATTTGATTTCTAATGTTTAGTTCTTATGTACCAGAACAGTTTGTATTGAGTTTTTGAGACCATATGAGTTGTGAGCTCTACATATTTCAATATTGATGTTCACTGTTATTATTTATAGTTTGTAAGAGGTCTTTGGGGTGTATGTTGTACCCCAAATCATCTCTAGGTCTGTGATGTCTTTGTCTGTAATTGTTATTCATGACAGCGTTTTCATATTGTTAATGTATATTGAACTCTATTGTGTCATAGTAATGAACATTTTGAATTTGGATAGTGATTTGTATAGCTGTTTGTGGTATAGTTTAATATTGAATTATGGCATATGAATGTGCATCATATTGGATAACATTCAAGGTATTGTTGTTTTTGAATTTACACCAAAAAGTTCTTATAGTTAACATTCCTGAATATATTAGAGTTCAAATACCAAGTAAGTAGTGAACTTACACGCATTAAAACTAGATACATGTAATTATTTTATAGTTTTATTGTGAGCTTAAATACTAGGTGAACTTTTCATAATTACTCAGTGAACTCACTAAGATTTTAGGGTGCAATTGTATAGTGTAATCTTGTTTAAGCGTAATCAGTTTTAATAGTGAACCTTCCCTTATAGATTAGTGAACACATAGCAAGTAACTAGTGAACACACATATTAAATCTAGATATCAGTATGTATTTGAAAATGGAATTGTGAGCTTAAACTCTGAGTGAACTTTTGTTAGTTACTTAGTGAACTTACACATTAAAACTACATATATGAAATTATTTTATAGTGTAATTGGGAGCTTAAATACGGAATGAACTTTTCGTAATTACTCAGTGAACTCATTAAGGATTTAGGGTGCAATTGTATAGTGTAATCGTGTTTAAGCATAATCAGTTTTAATAGTGAACCTTCCTTCATAGATTAGTGAACACATAGCAAGTAAGTAGTGATCGCACATATTAAATCCAGAGATCAGAATGTATTTCAAAGTGGAATTGTGAGTTTAAACTCTGAGTGAACTTGTCTTAGTTACTCAGTGAACTTACACATTAAAACTACATATATAAAATTATTTTATAGTGTAATTGTGAGCTTAAATAGGGAGTGAACTTTTCTCAATTACTTAGTGAACTCACTGAGGTTTCAGGGTGCAATTTTATGGTGTAATCAGGTTTAACCGTATCAATTTTAATAGTGAACTTTCCTCAATGCCTTAGTGAACGAAAACCAAGTAAGTAGTGAACACACATATTAAATCCATTAGATAAGTAGTTATCTGAAAGTGGAATTGTGAGCTTAAACTCTGAGTGTACTTTTTTTAGTTACTCAGTGAACTTACATATACAATATTGTTGCTATAGATGCACACATACTTGTATTGAATATAGAAAAGGAACTATTGTAGTTTCACATTATAAAAGCTGGAGTTCAGGAACACTGTGTGCACTATGCACGTATGGTTTAAACTATAGTTAACTACATAATAATGGAGTAGTACTACTGCTGGAGGTGTGGTTGTTCCCTTTATCTTCGTTGGTAGTCTTTCTTGGCTGCCTCTTGGATTTGCACGCGCAGGTTGTTCACTTCACTTTGTAATATCATTGCTGCATACTTTGAACGTAGATGCTTGACAAATTCTTCCTGCGTTTTGGCCAGGTTTGTTGGAGATAATAAGTTTTTAATATGATGTGTTTTTTGAACTTTTGCATATAATAATCCGTAATTTAGAGGTTGTAACTGGATTGTGGATTAGTTACCTTGTTTTTCTCGAAGCCAGGTGTCCAGGACTTGACATTTCCTCCTTGAAATGCCTCCTTTTTGTTTTGGTTGCAGACTGTCTCTATGGTGCTGCTTCATTTGTCTTTTGCTTGCAGGCTCTAATTCTTTGCTGTGTGTTTTCCCTTGTCTCTCAGATTCAGCTTCACTGTCCAATGCTCTGCACGAGATAGTTCCTGTCATATACACAGCTAGTTGTTTGCATAGCATACTATATCATAGTCTAATCTACAATTGTTTAGTTGTGACTTCTTCATACTCTGCCATTCATGAATCATTTTGTTGTTGTTCACTTTCTTCCATATAAAAGTTCACTATCACTAGTTTTATCCATTGTTCATTACTGAGTTCACAGGCTCTTAGGGTTAGTTCACTATTTGTGTGTTTGTCATTCACTTTGGTTTTGAACGATTTGTTTTTGTAATATCCCCGCCAAACCAAACGACACAACGTGCAACCGTCTTTGTAATCTCGATACTGACCCTTGCCCAATTTCTGGAATGACAAATTTGGTGAGTTGCTTGAAACCGTTCAACACAAATTAGCTAAACACATACCTCGATTTTCTCTTATATGTAATGGTCACTACAGATTTTCTTCTGTTATTGTCATCCACAACATTCTGAGGTTCTTCTCCATCTTCCATGGTTGTTGGGTTCAGAACTGAGGCGATTTTAATGCCCTTCAACGTGCAGATTTTCGCTGTAGATTGGGTGATTTGTGGCGTTGGTGGTGGAGGAAGCGCAACAGAGATCTACTAGGTAGTAGTGGGAGCTTTGAGGGTGAACGAAATTTGCTGCAGATTAGGTGATTTGTGGCGTTGGTGGTGGAAGAAGGGCAGCAGACATGTCTCTGGGTAGTATTGGGAGCTTTTGATGGTGAACGAAATTGATGGAGAATGCAAAGCGTTTATGACGGTTAGTGGGAGCAGTTTTCCATTTGTTGCCGTTGAAGTGGCGGGGTGTGGGGGATTTTTTATTTTTTTAAAAAAATGAATATTGTTGCTTAGTTGGCTATTTTAGTCCATGTCAGCATAGGTGTATGTACACCCAGGTGTACAATAAATGTCCATCCTCCTCTACTTTCTCTCTCCTTTCCGAATTCCAATCACTAAAATTATAGGACTTAAGTTACATGGGCCAAAAACTAAACCCATCCCGAAAATAAATATGCACTTCATATTATCATTATTATGAAAATAATGTTTCAGCCAATGAAAACATTGATAAATCTTTGAAAAAGATAAGTTTAGCAATATAATGAAACAATAAAATAGATATTTTTGACAATAAATATGAGATGAAACAAATAATAATTCATATTAAACGAAGGGATGACACTTCATGCTTCCCCCGCAAATTATATCATACAATATCAGACAACAATTTGGTACACACCATCACAAATTACTCGCATTTTACCGTGTTCATGTAATTTTACATCTAGATAGAAATATATACATACTAGTGTACATGTTGTGCTTTGCGCGGCCACGGGTAATTCTTCATTTGAGACCTAAATTATTGGCTAATTAGTTGTAATTTGTATCAATATTAGAGATATGATTATGGATTTTAAATTATATTTGTAATGTAATGGTTTATTATTATTTTTGTGGAATAATGAGTTTCTAAATTATTGACATAGTTGATAATAGTGAGAATATAGTCTATAATACAGTATGATACATGGTCATTCCCAACTTAGGTTTCTACATGGGGAAAACCATAGCCCATTTATAATCGTGAGAACCTTTGAAGTACTTCATAAACTACAATACAAGTTTCATTTTTTTTACAACTCTTATTAAAAAGATAATTTAAAAAAACAAAAAAAAAATGTGAGAAATAGGAATTTGAAGTTCATGTGGATATTCATTTATGATTGAATATGTCAAGGAAAAAAATTTAAAAGGTATTTGTGAAATTAAATTGCACAAACTATTGTGATTTCAAAAGTCATAGTTTACATACGCTAGGAACATTGTTGTATTGTGCCAAATGTCATTCATCGTGCAACACATTCAGTTTTATATTATATATATGATATATGATGGATATGATTGTTTTCTTAGAAAATCTAACATAAAATGCGAGTTCATTCATTAGTTGCAATAATATGGTGATTTTGCAACGTCTGGGATTCAAGTCCTCTCAACACCTTTTATATATTTCTCACTTATTGTCGTCGTCGGTCCTACATATTTCTCGGTTTATTTTTAATTTTTCCATTGAATTTTTATCTTTTGAATTTTTTTATATTTACTTAGTTTGTTAAATGTGTTCTATCAACCTAAGTTCAGATTACACATGCATTTGTAGTGCATAATAGAACAGTTTTTGGTGAATAATGGAATACTTTTTGCTCACAAAAAAAATTTCATATATTTTTTAGTATACAACAGGTTATTTTTTGGTGAACAATAGGTATTTTGAGTGCAATTGGAATGGCTTTCATGGAATTTGGTGTTGTAAGTTCAAATTTTTAACTTATGTTGGATTTTTTTTTTCTTGATACAAGTCTATCAAAGGTATACACATCCATATTTATTTTGCACTGGTTCAGTATAGAATATAATAATATTTAGTATATAATAAAACAACATTATTATTATTAGGGAATTACTAAGTTCCAAGTTAGTTGATGCCCAAGAACTTAGCAATTTCTAACTATTGCAACTCAACTGAGGTTTCCTCTGTGTTTTGTCTTCGTTTCATTAATAAAATTACTTATGCGCTTGCACATTTTTCGTTGCAACGACGTTCTCACATCCAATTGTATTGCATGTATATATGGGTTGCTTTCGGTTTCTTTTTATTTTGGTAAACATTAAGGATGATGGGCTCATATTTAGGAATCTTAGCAGACCACATACAAGAGGGAACGGGAAGGTAGGACAAGCCCTACCGAAGCTCAAGTTTGGCCTTGGCTCACCTAGCCTTTGAGCTCAGCCGAGTTTTGGTTAAACCAAGCTCAAAGCCAAGTTTTGACCAAATCAAATTGAGGGCTTGTTGAGCCCGCTTGAATCATATACAACCCTAACCATAACTTTTGAAAAATATTGAACATCCACACCTACGCAATAAGAGACCAGATCCCAAGAGTGTAAAAGCAAACAAGCAGAGGTGCTAATACACCATAGACATCTACCATCTATCAGAGCATCATCCACACATTATAGGCGAATCCAAGAGTTTGATACATAGATCATTATTTTTTCTTTAGTATAACAACATATTTGATTCTACATAACTTCGCAAACGTGGTACTCATCAGTGCATAATCTTATGCAGCATATTCCTGATGACACCTCTCTCTTGAATATGCCCAGGGCAAGAGACTTCATCAGCCAAAAAGCACTGCATATGTACTCCAATAGCATCCAAGAACTGTGCACTCTGTCCATGGAAGCCAATGACCTTACCTTCTGTCTTTGCTGAAGAAAAATGTGTCCCTATCTCTTTCCCATAAGGTCCATATCTTGCTCTGTTGGTCTGGAATGAGAGAGATTTGACTACCATTTTGCGCCTATCTCCAAATAGGGCGTCATAGTATCCACTTATGCATGTAAGGACTTCATGTGGATAATTGAATTTGATCTGTTTCGTATACCAAAATTAAGACAAAAAAGTTACCGCAATCCATGAGTCTATCTTGTGCGAAAGTATTCACAAGTACAGGTATAGGTCGTAAAGTCCTCATCTGCTAAGAAGTTAACATGTTTTTGGTTTAAAATGAAGTGTCGAGAACAAATTTGGCAAACTGATCATTTGGGCCAGGTTGTTTTCCAGTCAGTCATGTTCAAGGTGATGGAATTGCCATTTTTCAAGGCCGTCATTTTGGTTATGCATCATGCTCTAATGTAGCATGGTCCAATAAGTTTGTTGCAAGACGCGAACAATTTTTTCTGGGAAACTTCAGTGAGTTCAAGCTGGATCATATCAACTCTGGTTCAGGTCAAAAGCAGGTTGCTCTATTTCAGCTTTTGGGTTGGGTATACTTTCAGCTCTATATGGTCGCTAATCTAGGCGAGGCCAGTTTTGACTAGCCTGGACTCATCTATACCAATGTTGGGATCATGGGATGTCAAGTGCTTGACAGGGTACTTGAGGTCAAATGAACGGTTTGAAAATGAGAATGACTCCTCTCATTCCATTTAGATTTTTTTCACCCTTCTTGTCCCTATAAAGGATCTGTACATAAAGAACAGCATAGCAAATTTGTCTGGAAAAATTTTGGGTGAGATTATACAAATATCAGAACATACCAAGTGGGTGCAAGCTTCATTTCCTGCTCCATGTTGAGCTGCCCAAACAGGCTGGCCATTTCG
The DNA here is from genome assembly GCA_017589665.1 of Selenicereus undatus. Classification (NCBI taxonomy): domain Eukaryota; kingdom Viridiplantae; phylum Streptophyta; class Magnoliopsida; order Caryophyllales; family Cactaceae; genus Selenicereus; species Selenicereus undatus. The sequence goes on along the minus strand of JACYFF010002017.1, from coordinate 71,526,116 downwards.
ATCATACTCAATTTGTATTGAACAAATAGCTTCTCCTGATCTTGTCAGATGTATTTTCCGGACCCCAGCATGTACTCCATCATCCCAAGGCTGACCTCCTTCACCACCCCATGGTCCGATGTCATGGACGGCTGCTCTCGTCACACCCCATACCACCTGTGAAAGTAGGTTTTCACCTTATATTTAGCCTTAAGGAGATGATAGCTTCCTAAAAGTTAAAACCGGTTCCAGATTTAATGCAAATCTTTTTTTTTCCAGCTCCTGGTTTTTCAGAGTAATAGATTGAAATATACCTCATTTTTCACAGCAGACATATCAAAGGGATCATTTTCCATGGCAGACATGCCATAGCGATCAGGATAAGGCTGACGGAGTGGTGTTGTGCCTCCAAGGACATGAACTCCAATGCTATTCACGAAATATCCTTTTCTTCCATGGAAACCAACAACTATTCCATTAGCACCCGAGGAGAAAGAAAACCCTTGTTGGTCTCCAAATGGTCCGTAACTCCTTTTCGTGGTGTGGAAAGTGATTGACTTGACAATGGTAGGCCCTCGAAAGATTGTAGATTCATAGTAACCACTTATATGAGTCAAGAGTTCAAAGGGGTAGTCAAATACAATCTGCCAAGGAAACCACATAAATAAAAAACGTTCTGGTTGAATAGCAGATAGTTCAGATGAAAGCAAGAAAGAAACCTTGTCAAACTTGAGGCCTCCAGTTCCACCATTCTTGTCTCCCCACACAACCTTGCCATTCTGATCGTAACAAACTCGGATAGACACCAATCCTCCGGACCTTGTTATATGTATCTCCCGCACCCCTGTATAGATCCCATCGTCAAAAGTTGCCCCGCTATCAGCACCCCAAGGTCCAAATGATACAATTCTTTTGCTAACCTGAGGAGCAGAGATCACCAGCAAGGAAGCAGACCCAAATGGTCACGTGAAGCAGTATTAACAGTAATCCTCAAATCAAATGGTTCTAAAAATTCAAGTCACATAAAGAACTGATTCATCAATGATGGACTATCAAATTCCCACAAAACTTAAACTGTGTTTTTGAGATTTAAACAAAGATGGCTTTGCTTACCTTGTGCTCATGAGGCTCAACAATTGGATAGGCTATCTCACTGCCAGTTTTCCTTACCTTGTACTCTCTAACTCCACATCCCGTGACGTTCTCCACCATGAAATTGTTCGGCTCTGACTTACCAATTGGATAGGCTGGCTCACTGCCAGTGAACTTTCCATCTAGTCCATGACTTATTGGTGGATGCAGTAGAGCAGGATTTCTTTGCATGAGAGGCATCACATAGACTCCTATTGCATCAAGGTACCAGCTGCTCCGCCCATGAAAACCTACTAGCTTGCCACCAGATGTAGGTAATGAAAAAGGCATTCCTTGTTCAATGCCAAAAGGCCCATATTTTTTCTTATTGCTTTCAAAAGAAAGTGACCGGACAATCACCAGATCACCTTCTCTAAGAGGACCACAATGCCCACTGATTGAGATAAGGAATTCAATAGGGTGCCCAAGCTTGATCTGCACATAATAATGTTACTGCTCAATTACACTCATACTTTTTAAGATCATTCACTCACATATATAGAAATGCCCACTCTATGAAAATTATACAAAATTCACCTTTTGTAGGATATAATTAGGATTTACCTTATCCATCTTGATGCCACTGGATCTACCATGTTTGTCCGACCAAATTGACCTCCCGTTATCATCATACTCAAACTGTATTGAATCAATAGCAGCTGCACTGGTGATCACTATTTGTCTTACAGTGCTGTGAGCTCCATCATCCCATTGATATCCGCATTGACCTCCCCATGGTCCAGCTGCTATAGAGCTCTGTCAAATCCAATGAATGCAAGCACCAATATTACAGCAATGGATTTACCAATTTAATGCTATAGGTAGGAAGCAAAAAAAAAAAAAAAAATGAAAATAAAGAAACAGATATACAGACAAAGAAAAGAAGAAACTATCAATAGAGGAAGATGTTTTGGTTAGTCACCATTATTATCACACTTGTCTAGTACTCAGAAAAGGAATTGATGCACCACCTTCAGGACGAGAAGTGGGAAGTTGTTAGGCAAATTGGCACCCTGATGCTGGGAGGCACTTATAGATTGAAAACAATACAAATAGAGTAATATTACTTTCTCTACAAAAATCCAAGTTCCAAAGGCATCATATGATACATCACAGTTAACGTTCCTGGTCAAGATTCCAGGATTGTAAATTCATTACAAAGAGCTATCTTATAGAAATATGATTCTCGTTGTCAATACTTAACCCTTATGCAGAATTGATTCCACGAAGAACACCCCAACACAAATTGTCCCATATCACTCATATTCTTATCATGCTGTTGCCACCTCTCTTAGTGACTGTTTATCAGCATCTGAGTATTTATTTTAATACTGTAAAAGCTTAATAACAACAGCCACAAATACAAAGGGAAAAATTCCATTTCAGATTAAGGCAGGCATTGGCATCTTTTACTGTTTTCTTTTTAGCTTGGAATAAAAGATTGTTTATGGCAGAATATATCCATTCAAATGCACAAGTCACCCAATAGAACTTCCCTCAGATTCTCTCCACATCTTATTGTATCCTACATTGATGATTTGGATATCAGAATCTGTTCATTTACAGTACATATTCATCTGAAAAACAGTGATAGCTTCAGAATCCATGTCTATCTATATGCTCCATCAATCCCTCCTTGTATCATGAAATGCGCATTGGATTCCCTCAAATAAAGTCGCTAGTTTGTTCTCACAGGAATTTAGGGACGAATCTATCCTAAACATCATCGCTAAACTTCTAACAACTAAGCAACTCCAAGACCTAGCTCATTTCACTCATCTCCCATTTCCCTTCAAATTTCTCTCTTCCCTCACTCATCCTCATTTCCCCTCACAATTCACCCCATTCCCTTATCTTGCCTCATGGATCATCACTCATGCAGAATTTCATTAGAATGGGTTAAAAAGCTAATGGAACAAACATGCACAGCATACTTGATCTAATGCAATGTGGACCATATCAACAGCCTTACTAGATTTCTTAAAACCATTATATAAACTAATTCCATATGTGGAAATGGAGGAACTTTCTGTTGCTTCTAGCTAAATAACTAAGCCTCACTTGTGCTTTTTTAAACAGAAATAAAGACGCAGTCCTTTAATTTACCAGTTCAATAAAGGCCAGTACGCATCCATAAAGCAATACTATAATCCAAACATCATCACATGAAGAGTGGAACATAACTTCCAATTTCACATAGGCCTTATTTCACTAGTAGGCATTATTCTCATCATAGCATTAATCTACAACAACACCACAACCCAGTGTGAGTCCCATTTTAGCATGGTAAGGGGAGATTCGAATTTAGATAATCTTACCAATCACCCCCAAGCACTCCTCGAAGCAAATAGACCAATTTCAAGAGCCCACCAAAAATTTTCAGAAAGTATTATGATTTGAACCCACCATGGCTTGATCTTTAAGTCAAACAAAGCCTATCTAGGAAGAATACTGGGTTTTCTCCCATCAAACAAATAATCACCGTCATCCTTATTTTAAAAAAGCCCACCTGATGCATGCCCATGCGCGCCTTGGCATGAGGCTACCAGGTCTGCGCATGGAGGGAATGAGGTGCGCCTCAAGGATGAAATGCTATATTGTCCACCTATTTCTTTTTTCCATGGCCTTGTATTACCTTCTTCTTCTTTTCTTTCTTTGACAGCTAAAGGGTGAGCTATGCTTGTTGCTTGTATACTAAGTGGGTGTTTTGGGAACTACGATAATAAAATAACATATCTTAAGGTTATTTGGGGTGTGAGTAGTTATAATAAAGTCTAATCACTTTTATTATGCATTTATCTAACTTGTTTCTACAAAATATGATTTGTGAAATGTGAATGACTTCTAAACATTTTTTCATAGAAGTGTGCCTCCATCTGTAATATGTGCGCCTTTGCCTTGCGCATCGTGCTTTGGGACCCTATGCGTCTCAGTGTGCCTCGCACCGTTTAAAACTAAGCCGTCATCGCTATCCTACTGGTGCTCTCTAGACTTCACAACATTATAACTAAATTATACGTAGTTGGCCAAGAATGGCACTAATTCTCTTTGAAATGGGGTGATCTCCTGTGCTACCTTCCTAGAAAGCAAAACGACACAAGGCATATGAAAAAACTACACCTTTAGACCAGATTGCATAGTACCACATAATCTCTACTAATTTGGGACCAAGGAATCATTTGTCAGACATACAAGCTGATATTTTCGCATGTTAAACCCTAAAATAAGCAAAATCAAAACCAAAATTCATAGCACCTATAAAATTACCTCTCAAGAGTTCTAAAAAGACCACTTCATACAAAACCTAAACACATTCAATTAGAAACACAGATCTTTGGCTATGAAAAGCTATCTCATGTATCCTCCTCTCCAGGCATTGGTATTTACCAAAAGTAGCTCACAGGTTCACAGTATCGAGAATGCACTTTTGATTGACGGTATTTGCTAAACAAACTTTCTCGAGAATGCATCTAGCAAGCCAACTTATTAACAGTAGAATGGGAACTAGGCTAGAGGTCCTAGACAACGGTACTGCTTGCTTCAGAAGCAATGCGACAGGAAGCCAAGACTTTGCTTTTTCCCTTGAATCGTTGCTGTTTTCTCCCGATTTCAGTCTGTATTTCATGATAATTTCAACGTGATTGTATAATGAATTCTGCATTTGATTATAAGAGGCCCCAAAAAGCCATTCAAGAGGTTGGACAAACATCTTGTATTTGGTTCAAATTATAAGAGGTATAAGAAGCTGACTCCATATTAGTGATCCTTTGTTACTTGTTAGAGAGAAAAGGGAGAGATAAAAATACCCTGTTTCAACAAGAGCCTTGGTTATGACACAGCCCTTTGATTTCAGAAAGGGTTCCAACAAGCAATTTGAGATCACAATTTCGGACAAACATTAGCAATTAGCTTAAACCTTGATTCAGTCTGAACTGTGATCAACTTCAAGCAAGCACCTCATTCACCACGGTGTTACAACATAAGCCTGATATTTCTCTGGGTTGTTCCACCGTCTTTGTTCTTAACAGACATTATAACATGCAATAATATGAATTTAAAAGATATAACATGTTTTATTACACCTGAAATTCATATTTTAAAGAGGATGAACCACCACCATTTTAACACTGATCCTGTTGTGAACCATAGGTTCTAAGTTCACCTATTTTCAGAAGTTTTGAGTGGGTCCCTATGAAACATCATCTTACAAGATAAGGTTCCATATCTACAACCACCAGCCCGTACATTGGCGGGTTCCATGCTCTGTTTTGATGTAGTCCATGCTGGCAGGTCTTAGTCATTAGTACAAAAGGTTCCAACTTGAGCTAATTATGTTAAAGCTACATAAATTAGACAATCAAATAGATAACCCTCAAGGAATTGATAGAAGCTTAGGAATCGGGAGGTTGAAAGTCAACAGGTTTTGCATATTCATAAAACAAATGCAATAGCGTTTGAATGATATCTATGATCACAGCCCTAAAATGCATCTGATATCACTCGTCACTTTTGCTATTACTAACAAGCCCAAAATAATGGAAATCTGTTGACTACATATTCGAGCTATAAGTGAACAAACAGCCTTAGTACATTTCTATTCAAGCCTCTCATAATAGTGTTACTGCAAGAGCTTAAAATTTCCTGTTTCTTTCGGGCAGAGAGCAACCAAAAAGGAATATTAAGCATGATAAAGTACCAAGGTGACTGCTAAGATAGAGGTAGAAGCATGGGCACAAACGCAGCCACATTGAAGGAGATAGCAAAATCATCATCCAAGCCTAGAAAGGCGAAATTAAGATCTCCATGGCAAATTCACCTCTTAATTCAAGATACACAATTAATTTAGGATATTGTCGTTCCTTCAACGATGGCACAAGGTTAAAATCAAGCATATCTATTGGGGGGGGGGGGGAGGCAATCACGCAAAGTATTGGCTTGCATGTTATGGCCGTTCATAATTGGCTGTTATTGTGTGCCAGGTAGGTCATACCTTGCTACAAGGATCACCTAAGCATTTTGTATTCCACCCACACACAAAAAAAATTATTAAAAAAGACAAATTATCAAACGAATCAGTAATGTGAATATCAAACCCATACGTGGCTCATGTGGCCTCATTGAGGTGCCCCATTACTGTAAAGCTCTCAAATCACAACTAAGAACATATACTGCTACTTTTCAAGCAAATTTTCCTTGGATCCCTTGGCCCCTGATTATGGATTCCGGAAGAAAGATTTGCTGGTAACTATGCTGCTCTTGTATCATAGCTTGCTTTCCAAATCCAAAGAACTTTTGGGATTGGATTTGGATTTTTTATAGCTTGCTTTATGGATCATAAATATATGCAAGACAGATTGCAGCTTATACAGAACACGGGCATTGATCATTGGTATTTGTTGCTCCCATCGGGACAAAGAATTTCACCTTAACAACCAAGATAAAAATAAATATGCTTATCCACTTCCGCATGCCATATGTTCAACTGACTTCAACAGCGACATCTATATATATGCTTTACTTAATTCCTCCCTATATCGTGCAAATGTGCACTGGATTCGTTCCAAGAATGTGAATAACTTTCCCCACAGGAAAATTTCTTGCGTCCACAGCATTACTAAACTTATAACAAATTAACCCATTCCAAGGACTACACCTAGCTCCCTTCAATCATTGATTCCACTGTCCCTCAAAATTCTCATCTCGCTTACTTCATTTTTCTCTCGAAACTTGTCTATTTCTGGCCTTGCCTAATAGCTTGTGCGTTTTAACTCATGCAGAATTTCATTGTAGTGGGTCGAAGAGCTAGGTTGGCATCGAAAGATATTTCAATTTCATGATATTTTCTAGCTGTTTATGATGTAAGATTGTATGCACAATATGCTTGCTCTGATAGAATACATTCCACATACAACACCCATACTTGAAGATTTCCTGAAATCAGAATGCACAACAATCCAACCTGTGGAAAAGAGGGAACTTCTTTGCTTCTGGCAGGCTTGCCTAGTAATTGACAAGTCTTCCTCATGCTTTTATAAACAAAAACAAAAAACAAGTCCTTCAATTTGGCAGTTCAATTTAAGGCCAGCACTCAATGTAAATTGTAAAGTATGCTACCTGATCTGACAAGTATTTAGAACTTCGTCTATAAAGTAATACTAAAATCAAAACATCCTGAAAAGAGTAGAAGACAGTCGCCATTTCACAGACTCATGATTTCACAAGTGGGCATTGTTCTCATCCTAGTGTGAGCCTAAAAAACTAAATGATATTAGAATCCCAAAATCCCTCCACAACTGAGTCAATTTTTTTTGCGCTCATGCATCTCAAAACAATCATTTGGGGCCCATGACTTGTTTTTAGGTCAGACAACATCTACCCAGGAAAGAACTACGGATTGTCTCCACAATGCATGATCATTGATCACTACCATCACTATCTTACCAGTTCTCTCTACACTTCACAATATCTAGCTAAATGTATGGTAAATCATACAGCGTAACTGGGCAAGAAAGGCTCTAATTGTCTCTCACACAGGAAGGTTTTCTGTGCTTCCGTCCTAGAAAGCAACATGAGATAAGGCACACTTCCAATCAAATTAAATTAAACAAACAAATCTAACTGCACACATGCTCAAATTCAATTGTCTAAAAAGCCATTTTTACTGTAGAATTACCTGATACAAATCATACATAAATGCAATTAAGAACAAAATTCTCTGCTTACGAGAAACCCATCTCATGTACCTTGATCTTATGGCATTAAATTAACTAAAAGTAACTCACAACTTCGCGATTATAAACGATGCACTTTTGATTTAGTGTAATTGCTAAACGAATCGCTTGATTACCTCATTTCTATCATGAATGCCTCCGGTGGAACACTGACCCCAACGACATTGCTGGTTTCTTCAGGAGGCAATGCGAGTCGCAGCCATGGCAGTAAGTTAGTCGTCATTCTTCCCCAATTCCAGTCTGAATTACACGAAAATTTCAGGATGATTAAATGATCAATTCTGTATTTGAATTAGAACAGGTTTCTACTTTCAACTAGCAATTGGAGAACAGAATTTCCGCAAAATATATGATCATTTTAAGTCATCCTAAAATTTTAATTTGTAGTTGAGAGAGATGGGCAGGCAGGAAGAAGTACAGAATTTAATTAATCTTTCATAGAATGGGGTTTGAACATACAAATATTTTTCATTTCACTGCATTAAATTTATTATTGATCCAATAAAAGGTAGAACTCTTTTTCATAGATTTTCTTCATTTATAAGACTCGAATCCGAAATCTTATTTAAAAAAAATAAGTGTCAAACTATTTAAACCAATTTGTGTTGGTAAAATTCAAAATATATACGTATCAATGGACTATGACTCTTTTTTCTTTTCTTTTTTTTTCATAAATAGTTGACAAAAATGCCTATAGCAATACGATTCATGCGTCATAATAATGAAGCCTTGAGTGTACAACCAAGCATAGAACAATGCAAATCGTACAACTAGACTACCCTTCGGGAGAACATGTTAATTGTATAGATCAGAGACCACGTGAGGACAACTACCTAGGTAGGTGGGGGGGGCCTAGGACGGGGTTTGTGCGGCCCACCCGGGTAAACGGTACGGACATCCCCTGTTAATTTACAAAGCAGTTTCATCGAAGGCCCAAATACAAAATTAACAGCCCAATAATCTCAGTTACAAACCGCGCAACAACGCCGTCCCCCGTTCTAGCTTCCTTATACGGCGTTCTGTTGCCACTCCCAAATTGTAAAAAAATGAGGATTTTCCTTTGTATATAGTCCATGAAATATTGGGTTAGGTTAAGGTAAGTTAAACTAATTTAACTACTAATTCATGTGATGACCACTAACATGGTGAGTGAAGAAAAAAGTTCAATCATGAAGCATTAACAATATCGAGGTGTCTAGATTGCTTAAGTAGCAGTTGTAAATTCAGGCATACTGATTTCTTTGATCGATTTTGGTGTTGATTGTATGATATTGACTTTGAACCAATTTTATGTTTTGTATAGTAAAAATGCAGGCTGAAGAGAGCCGGTGGTAAAGACAAAGTAATGAACAAATTAAATAATAACGAGGGGGTGAGCTGTGATATTAATTACGCTACCTCTAAGCTATAAAATAAATAAAAAAATTGCACCAAAAAAATGCAAAAATGAAATAATGGTGGTCAGAGATAAATATATATAATTTCAGTTCGTACTCGATGTTTTACTTCAAGAGGAAGGAATCTTGATTATTTCCATGCCGTAACTAAAGGAAGCAATACGTTAATTATCCCCAACCTACTGTGTTTAGGTTTTTTGAGGATGTGCATGGGTGTACTCCACATTTCCATGTGCAGTGTGGCAAGTGCAATAGTACATAGTAAGAATAGCGATGTTGACACTTGATGTGGTATTATAATGCAAATAAATATAAGAGCAAATTAAAAATCGACATAATATAATCGAATTTGATCCAAAATGGATATGTTTTGATAGCTCAGTATATATCACCATATGAGTATATATGTTGTTTATGTATGTTTTCTCTAGTGTATATATAATTTTTGGTGAAACAAATCCGAAAATGATATGAATACTAAATGCATCGATATATGATCCATTCAGATTGCTCTCTTCTTACATGCATCAATTTTTCCGAGAAAAGGGTAGGCATTAGATCCCTACACACAATTGCTAAATGCATCTATATATGATCCGGGCAATTGCGAACTGCATAATGCTAAATTCTCACGGTCACATCTGTTAAGTGTAATATGTAGACTAATATTATTTTTTTTGTCTATTGATTAATACAGAAATATTAGATACATTACAATATTGCGTTAGAATTTTAAGAAAATGAATGAATAAGGAAACATTAGTTTCTCCTTTATTTGAATGCGCTCCTCTTCATGTCAACAATCCTTGTTCAGAGTCAATACTCATTGTTACACATCAAAGCAACAATGTCTATATCATACACTCGAGTGTATGTACTTTCAAATGACATATAAACAATTATATATTAAAATATTGAATATATGACAAATACACTCTAAAAAATGTATGTAAAATAAATATTGAAGCACTTGTTTATGGATGTACATAATAATTTATCTATATAAATAGAATGTAAGAGTACGTATTCTCGGGTGTACCTAATAATTTGTCTCAAAGCAAGCTGCAAAATTGCGCTCTTGTTCTCTCTAAATGAGAGTACTTGCTTTTATGCCTTTCTTTATAACTGGCAAGCATAAGTTTGAACAAAGAAAATATCTTTCTCCATTTTAGGTAAGCGATGCCTGTTCTTTCTGTTCATAAATATGAGTTGATAGATGGATAAAATTGATAAAGATTGGTAAAAACTAGGAAATATTGGTAAAAATTGAAAAAAGTTGATAAAAGTTGAATTTTTTTTTCAGGGTAGACATAAAAAGAAAAAAGGGGAGAATTGGTAAATATTGGAAAAGATTAGTAAGGATTGGTAAACATTGAATTTTTAAGGAATAATTGGTTGAAATTCATAAGAATTGGTAAAATTTAGTAAGGATTGAAAAAAGTTAGTACATATTAATTTGCCAACGAAAAGACACCAGAACAGTATTAAGGTCACATAAAAGTTTTAGACGAAAATAGATATTAAATTTTAACTGAGTCTAAATTATACACAAATGTCCTTCTAAAAGTATACTACTCCTAAAAATTAGTAATTAGGGAGTACAAACTAAAGTGATCACACTTAAACTTTCAAGTTTAAACAGTTGCCTGGAAAGTCGGATGAACAGGTTGAACAATTAAATTCAGGTGAAGTTGGACACCAAATGCTAGTGGCCTATGCTTAGTTGAAACCACCCCTTGTTTTCGATGTCAACAACTCCCATGAAAGCCTTGAAATTTTGGTCCTTAACTCCTCTTTCTTCATGTGCTTTTAGTTTTCATTTACAGAAATCTGTTTCTTTAAAAAAATACACCCTTCTTGAAGTCAGAGAGAGAGAGAGTTCTATAATCTATACTCCCCAAATCTGGATATCTGCGAGTCTTTGAAGTTTAAGACGTTCAAAAGCCTCAAAACTAGGTGAACTGATCAAATATTTTCCCCCATTTCTGTAAAACCCACTTGAAATTTTTTATTGCTTCAGGTTAAAAATCCCTTTTTTCGGGGTGCCTTTTCTTTTCTTATCGTAAAGGTGCAAACTTTAAGCTCACAATATTTATGTGGAAACTCAGATAGTATGCATACACATACACAGTGTGTGGCATGGAGTGGAAATCGGCTTCACTGTGAAATTTAACCCGTTTCACCACTCCCTCTCTCTACCAATATCATCACTTTCTGTCTGATTTCTTCTTTGGTAGTGAGAGAAAGACAAAATTACAGCAAACCCAGAAAGAGCCACAATGGGAAGAAGCTCAGTTTCCAAGCTGCTAATGCTGCTCTTTTTTAGCTTCATTCTGGGTTCTCAGAAAACACATTCTGCAGTGACATATGATAACAAGGGTATAATCATCAATGGGCAAAGGAAAATCCTCATTTCTGGCTCCATTCATTATCCCAGAAGTACCCCTGATGTATGTACCTCTCTTTCTTCTCCTGAAATGCACATTGATGTGGGTTTTAGTTTTTGTGAAAGGGGTTTTAGAATTTCGGTAATGGGTATTTCTGTTTTTTCCAGTTTGGTGTTTATGGCTGTGAATATTTGTCATTTGTTTTACAGATGTGGGAACATCTTATAAGGAAAGCCAAAGTTGGAGGACTAGATGTTATTGACACTTACGTCTTTTGGAATGGGCATGAACCTTCCCCTGGAAAAGTACTGCCCTTGGATCTATAATTTCACCGTTTTTCATATCTTTTCCACTGATTTTGTGCATAAATATAAAGTTCTCAGAGTTTTTTTCGTTTTTGGATTCTGTAGTATTATTTTGAAGAGAGATATGACTTAGTGCGGTTCATCAAGACAGTACAAAGAGTTGGGCTCTATGTTAATCTCCGCATTGGTCCATATGTCTGTGCTGAATGGAACTTTGGGTAATTAAAGATTCATATTTTGTTCTGGAATGATGAATTCTGACTTTATGGGTGTCTTTTTCTTTCCTCTTTTTTGATGTTTTTCCATGGCACATTTTGATGTTTGCTCTGCTTTCTCTGTCCTGCATTCGATGCAGAGGTTTTCCTGTGTGGCTGAAATATGTTCCTGGAATCAGCTTCAGAACAGACAATGAACCATTCAAGGTTTTAAATCCATTTTCATCCCCCCCCCCCCCCCCAAAATTTGCATTCCACAATTTTTTTAAGGAAACAAGAAGAAAATTTGGCAGATTAAGCTAACAAATAGGGAATGTGTCTCATTTTGCATAGATTAAATGTGGGATTTATTTTTCAATTATACAGGGAGCAATGCAAAGTTTCACTCAAAAGATTGTCCAGATGATGAAAAGTGAACGCCTCTTTGCATCCCAGGGTGGCCCTATTATCCTCTCCCAGGTTTAAATTCATGGATTTTCTCCTCTTGCATATTCATTATCTATTCATCCTAGTTATATTTGCTCTATTTGTTGTATTAGATAAAAGGAAATGAGAAACAGATAGGATGTGAACTTTGTAATAAGCTCTGACAAGACTTTGGAAAAATTTATTAGATTGAGAATGAATATGGCTCAGAAGTTAGACAGTACGGGGCTGCTGGTCAATCATACGTAAAATGGGCAGCACGAATGGCTGTTGGATTGAATACTGGAGTTCCATGGGTGATGTGCAAGGAAGATGATGCCCCAGACCCTGTGGTAAGCTGATGGCACAATAATGTTCTCAAAAAGTTACTGTATTTGTAATGCAGCTAGATAGAAATAATACTGGACGATATACCAGTACAAATTTCAATTAGCTTATTTGGCAAGGTTCTTTAGAGTTCGTGTTGGGATCTGGATTCGAAACCTACATGCTTGTATGTGCCCCCAATACCAAAGCCCCTGCCCCCTGCCCCCCCCCCCCCCCCCAAAAACCAAGCCAAAAAAAAAAAAGATGCGGCACTGAGCTATTTTGTGATGCAGATAAACACATGCAATGGTTTCTACTGTGACTATTTCAAGCCCAACAAAGAAAGCAAACCTATGATGTGGACTGAGGCTTGGAGTGGCTGGTAATTTTTGCCTTTGGAACTACTTCTATGGTTGACTTCTTTTTAAGGTAGGATTTGCTCCCCAGCACTCTTTTCGATAACATGCTGTAATTCGAAGGTTCACGGAATTTGGAGGTCCTGTTCACCAAAGACCGGTTGAAGATTTGGCATTTGCAGTGGCTCGTTTTGTTCAAAATGGTGGCTCATACTTCAATTATTACATGGTTAGGAACTGCATTTGTGCACCCAATTGTAGCATGAGTTTTGATAGAAATCAAAACGTTAACGCTTAGTTTTTTCCTTTTTGGTTCTAATGTTCCTGCTGATGACAGTATCATGGCGGCACCAACTTTGAGCGCACTGCTGGTGGACCCTTCATTACCACCAGTTATGATTATGATGCCCCAATTGATGAATATGGTAAGAGTTTTTGAGCATACATGTGATTACTTGGACTTGGATTAGAGGGAGGCGCAGTTTCTCAATTCTATGTTTCACTTTAAGTACCTGTATTGTGTACTTATGCTCTGACATGTATGTGGATGCTTGGCCTGTCATTTTGGATGAAAAATCACATTGTCGTATAGCAGCTGAAATGCTGAATCCAGTCTTAGTACGTGTGCCTGTATTGGGCACTAGGAGTTGAGTCATAGAAACATAAGAAGATCAAAATATTTGTTTTCCAATTTATTGTATTTGATGCACATATTTTCTGTGTTGGGCTTTTGGGGCATGGGGGAGTATGGTGGACAAGGTTTCATTCCCATGGAGGTAAAAATTACCCTCTTTTCCTTACGGAAGAGTGCTGTTGTGTGGGGGGGGGGTCAGAGAGGTTGTTTTCTTACTCATAGAGGAAAATAAAACACAGGGCAGCAGAAAACAGTATTTTGCTTCATTAGTTGTGCCTGTTTAGCCTCTTTTAACCACTGTCTTTCCTAAATAGGTTTAATCAGGCAACCAAAATACGGGCACTTGAAAAAACTTCATCAAGCCATCAAGCTTTCTGAACAGGCATTACTGTCTTCAAACCCTACTGTCACTTCATTGGGAAGCTATGAGCAGGTTGTTTTTTACATCTTGGATCTCAACTTCTGCTTTTTGTGATGTTTTGGTAATCACCCATTTATACTTGTACAGGCACATGTCTTCTCCTCAGGCCATGGAATTTGTGCAGCTTTCCTTTATAACTTCAATCCAACTTCAGCAGCAACAGTGACATTCAATAATGTGCATTATGATCTCCCAGCTTGGTCGATTAGCATACTCCCAGATTGCAGAAATGTGGTCTTCAACACTGCTAGGGTGAGTGTATATGAATATTCCAGTACTCAGGCTTATGTCAGACACTGTGTTCACTAGTTGAGAGTTTCTTTTAATCTAGGTTGGAGCTCAGACCTCACATATGCAAATGCTGCCAACCAATACTCAGCTGTTCTCGTGGGAGATGTATGATGAAGATCTTTCCTCTTTAGAGGATCGCCCAACTATGACAGCTGTTGGACTTCTCGAACAGATCAATGTCACCAGAGACAGCAGTGACTACCTTTGGTACATGAGCAAGTAAGCCTCCCCAGCGCCACTGTACCGCTGTGCCAATACACATGCTTCCTCACCCACTCCCCCCCCCCCCCCCCCCCCAAAAAAAAACAAAGGCCGAGCAGTTTTGATTGGGGAAAAACACAAATATTTTGAACTTGCTCTGAGTATGTATGCTTTGTTCATTTTGGTGCCTTTTTTTGGGCGGAGGGGGGCAGTACTGCTTTTGTTTGATGTAATATAAGTTCTGCAGACGAAAAAGAAACAGGGAAAATATATACAAGTTGGTCGGAAAACAATGATGGACATGTTATTGTGGATCTTGACATGTTGCCTTTGTGCTCCACTCCAGTGTTGAAGTGAGCCAATCAGAACTGAGAGGGCAATCTCCTAGTCTCTTAGTAGAATCAAGTGGACATACTCTTCATGTTTTCATAAATGGAAAGCTCTCAGGTATTTTGGCTAAAGCTTGAATGATTTAAGCTAAATACATTATGTTAAGCACAGAGATTTGATGACAAAATAAATTGGGATTAAGCTGAATTTGAAGAACTGTTTCAAATTCTAGGGTCAGCTTATGGGACTAGGGAAGATAGGAGATTTACTTTTCAACGACCAGTCAACCTTCGGGCAGGAGTGAACAGGATTGCTCTTCTAAGTGTAGCTGTCGGTTTACCGGTTAGTTTCTCACTATTTTCTCAATGCCTTGATCTTGTAACTTGATCATGCATTCATGCTGTTGAAAAAGGAGGGGGGTGACAAAAAGAAATTTGTTGATTTCTTTGTTCAGAATGTAGGGCCGCATTTTGAAACATGGAAGACTGGAATTCTTGGTCCAGTGGTGTTGCATGGTCTTAGCAGTGGCAAGAGGGATTTAACATGGCAGAAATGGTCGTACCAAGTAAGTTGAGGCAAAAATAATATTTCTGTTTGTCTGGAGTGCAATATAAAACGCATTCTTCACCTTTTATCATTGACTTAAACTTTTGGTTAATATGGTGTCAAAGACTTTCCATCCAAGAAGTCTTTAGATTCAAATAATCAATCTCTCAGTAGCCACAGTGTGCTGAATTATTGTGTGAGGCGTGTGGTGCCTTACGAGTTTCCTGCATCAAGCAAAAAGGGCAATGTTAGAGTGTAATCTAAAACCTTTTAGTAGCATCTTGATTCTTTTAACTTCAGCAACAAACTAATATTTTCATTCGGTAATAGGTCGGATTAAAGGGGGAGGCGATGAATCTCGTGAGTCCAAATGAAGCTTCATCTGATGAATGGTTGCAGGGTTCGCTTGCTGCTAGGGGTACAAAACCTTTGACGTGGTACAAGGTCAGAAAACTACTTCAGGTGTAAAAGCAACATATGTTAAAGAACTTTAAATGACATATCGGTTCTTTCACAGGTTTACTTTGATGAACCGGGAGGAGTTGAACCATTGGCTCTAGATATGCAGAGCATGGGGAAAGGCCAAATATGGATCAATGGTCGAAGCATAGGAAGATATTGGACTGATTCTGCAAAAGGAAGCTGCAAGTCTTGTAGTTATGCTGGGACATACCGCCCCTCAAATAAGTGCCAATCTGGCTGTGGTAGCCCCACCCAAAGATGGTAATGAGCAAATTTCGCCAACATGTCCACATTTGCGTTAGAACTTTCCAGGGGCCCTAGGTCTAAACACATTGGAATCCTTGTGGAGGGAGGCATGGAGGGGGGAAACCTCACTATCCTTGACATGGGCTTCCACAAGTTTCCATAGTCGTGAGGGTTAAATTTATACCAGAATTGAGGCATAGGACTAATGAATTATACTGAGGTTCTAAAAATAGTGGGTATTTGTCGGGTCTTTATAGGTACCATGTTCCAAGGTCTTGGTTGAAGCCAACGCAAAACCTAATGGTCATCTTTGAGGAAATTGGTGGGGATGCAACGAGGATCTCTCTCGTGAAGAGGTCTGTCGCGCAGGTTTGTGCTGATGCATATGAACACGATCCTTCGACTCAGAGCTGGCACTTAGATGATGCTGGTGAGTCAGTAAAAACTCATCATGCGAAGGTACACCTCCAATGTGGATCAGGGCAGTCAATTTCATCCATCCAATTTGCAAGTTTCGGCACCTCATCAGGTTCCTGTGGAGGCTTCCTGCAAGGAACATGCCATGCTCAGAAGTCACTTGCTGTCCTAGAGAAGGTGAGTCTTCACTCATTGTTTCCTATTGTCCTTTAATTAGTTCCAAGTCTTATGACACTCATTTGCAACAACAACAAAATTATGTTTTGTTTGGATTTTTTGATGTAGATGTGCATAGGGCGGGCAAGATGTTCAGTTGCGATATCCAACACAACCTTTGGGGAAGATCCATGTCCTAATATGTTGAAGCGGTTATCAGTTGAAGCTATTTGCTCCTAGCCTTATCAACCGAACCAAACCATATAAACTTCAGGTCACAAGAAGCGCTGCCGAATTGAGTTTTGCAACATGGGTCATTTCATTCATAACTTTTTTAAGTTATAAACACGCAAGAAACGAAGGAAAAATAGGCAGAGCTGAATAAAGGTCGAAGACCATCAGATTGCACGGATGATTCAGCAAGGTGGTGTGTACAGGTGCTAGTTTCTATTTGCCCTAGAGAAGAGAAATTGGCCATGTACTTGGATTTTTACCGGGGAATAGGATAGGAGGAGCACAAGGAATTCAAAGCAAAATGAGGGGCAGATAAATGTGATGTTAGTTTTAGTAGTTCTTGCATGCTCTACATGCTTAATTGTAATGTGAAGGTGAACGCATAAAATTTGTGGTTAACTCGTTTTCGAGCGCAAGCACTTCAATTTTTCTGTAAATTTTCCCCACATTGTGTGGTATGAGCTGGAAGAGGCACTATCACCAATGGCATCCATCAATGGGTCATCTCAATTAGCAAAGAGTAGGTTGAAGGAATCCAATGCTCAAAGATTAAGAAAATGAGTGATTCCTCCTTGGGGAAATTACAAGACTGATTCGATTGTAATATACCTCGAGAATTTGCATCAAAGGGAACTTGTATTAAGTTATTTTGACTCATTAGATCTCCCCGCGTTAAAGCAGAGAGATTTGACAAATCTTGCTTGATCCCCATGTCTTACTCTTTGCGTGATTCTGATTGGATTTTTTTTGTTGTAATATGAGCTAATTATTGCATAGGGTTAAAAAAAAGAAATACACTTCCAAGACTCTTTTAACTATCAATCATGTTGGAGCTTGCAAGGCGCATTGCTAGAAGCCTAAAACTAAGGCTTCTTTGGACAATTTATTTGGGGGGGATGAAAGCAACCCTGAAATTGTTCATTTTTTTCGGCAATTGTTTTGCATTGATTCCTTCCCCATTTGATCTTCTTTTTTTTTGGGGGGGGGGGGGGGGGGGTGACTGGTGACTGAGACAACAGGCGGGGCAAAGAGATGGAAGGCACACTCTTCAATGGCATCCATCAAGAGCTTATTGCCACATTCACATTGAAAATCTGAATTTACTGGCCCACATTGGCATATGGCTGACCCCATTTGAGATAAAAAGAGCCATCCACTGGCCTCAAACAGGGCGTCGAAAGAATCCAATGCTTAAAGACAACAAGCGTTTAAAGCACATTATAGAATTGCTTTCAGAATAGAACACCAACAGTCAGAAAGCAAAGAATCGATGCCAAAACATACATGCACTAAAAAAGCAGATAAAATCTCAAATTTACAGCACAATATTTATTAGACAGTAACTCCTTGAGGCAAATCACAAGCAGAGTCTTAGAATACCGGTCACAGCACTGTTATAACAAATACATTGAAATAAACGGTCATCAAGTTCATGGTTTAATGTCATAAGAAGCTTTAGTAAGCTTAAGCAGTGACGACTGCTTCAGCTGCATGCTTGGTTATAGCTGCGAGGAGTTCCTCTTTCCTAGCACCCACAACCCTCTCAACTTCTTCACCGTCTTTCAGGAAGACGAATGTTGGCATTGCATCCACGTTCCACTTCTTAGCGACTTCCTGCAATAACAACATATTGCAATGCCAAAGTTATGCGAAAAGTTCATGTGCTGACAAATCATGAGTATCACTGGATCAAAAGAGAAGCACCAATTGCATGAAGGGCGAATTTACCTCCAATTCATCAACATCAACCTTGAGGAATATGACATGAGGGAACTTCTTGGCATATTCGGCCAGAATTGGTGCTATGAAGCGGCAGGGTCCACACCATAAAGCGGTGAAATCAACCACAACCTGTCAAATAGATTTACCAATCAGTTACACATCACGCATTACCTTGTTACCCCTCAACGCTAGCCCTCCTCTTTTCGGAAGGCAAGTTGTACATTACTCATATGATCACCTAGAAATCAAGCCCTAGCAATTTGGGTAATTCATCTTTACAACTCGAAAAAAGCAGAGGCGCAAATAAGATAACAGATTGAACTTATCAAGCAAACATCTTTAATCTGTCTCTTTGACATATCATTGCGAAACTGTTAAAAAACAGCAGGAAAGACATCATCTCTACACTCTTCAATCAATAAAAGAAAAGGGGGGGGGGATAAAATCACCATCTTCGTCAAGTTAAATTCAAATATATCTTCTAGACCCCGAACAACCTCTTACAATATACCAAGGGGGGTCAACACATTTAACCTAGGAAAGAAATAGAATTGATGGACGTTGACACTTGAGACGGTGAGGACACAAGGTTTTTGACTTTTAAACAGCAAAAAAAAACAAAGAAAAAACGTTGACCAAATTATGTTACGATCCAGAACGCTCGTTTCGTACAGTCTTTCAATTTTGACGAAATTTAGCTTTTCCGGAACAAGAACGGTACCGTCCAGTCTCTGCTTCCAGAAGTTTCCATGTAACATACTACGGAATGAGGCTTCTTCAAATCCTCTCACATCGACTATGAACACTTTTAGATGACATCAAATGCTTTCAAAAATGGATGCACAAACCCTGCAATCCCTAGAAAATTGATTTCGTTCTTTATATTAAATTGCAATGGCAGCATATAAAACACATTTACTTTTTAGGGATTTCAGAGGATTCATCGAATTCTGGTTTTACTGATGTTCCACAAACCCTAGAACAAAAAATCGAACTCAAGATCTACTCACCTCACCCAAATTCGATATAAACATCCATTTCCGACAATCTCCAGCACAAATTAACAACAAAACATCAAAACAAATGCTCGAAAACAAAACGAAAATCTCAGACAACAAAAAAACAAAAAACAGAGAGAGAGAGAGAGAGAGAGAGAGAGAAACAAAAAGTACCAATTTCTTGAGTTCCTTGCCACGATTGAAGTGCTCATTCCAGTGATCAACAGAGTGGCAGCTGATGACTTGTCCTTCTTCCGCCATTTCTTTCTCTCTCTTACTTTCTCTCCCCACTGATTTTGGCTGGGAGCAGCAGGCAAAGGGCAAGCTTCGAAGACAAAGCGTTAAAGCCAAGCCGAAGTTATCCAAGGGGTATTTATAGCCGGAAATGGGCCTGTCTGAAACGCTTTATATGCCGACATGTGGGCTGGGCCCACATTTTTTATAGCTTGTGACGTACGCTCCTGTGTCACGGGCAAGGGAGTTCGATTCATAGAATAATTCCGTGGCCAAATTCAAAATTTATTTTTTTTATTTTGCATCATCAAGTCATCATTCACGTCCACATTCATTCACGCTGCTCGTTTCACATTTGCCCTTGATAGAATAGCAAAAGCACATATTTTAAATAATCCCTGAAAATTTATTTATTAAATTAATAAACAGTATGAATTCAACTTTATATATACATAATACATAATATACATATATATACTAATTCCATACCTATACATTAATTTTTTGAGGCACGTGATTTTGAAAGCTCTCTAAGATTACAATTTACATGCACCTTCCGAGATCTTGAGGGATAGTGGGGGTGGTGGTCGTGCACAACAACATGTCTCCCCTGGTGCATAATATGAGAATAGATCACATATGGTGGGTCCTGGAGGAGGCGGTGGGGTGGTGGTCGTGGTTCTGGTGGATTAGGGCTGGTTTTGACCGGGTATGATGCTAACCTGTTGATACCACAAATCCTATCAAGATATCCGGTGTTATGCTACATAAGCATGAAGCCTTTCATACCCCAGCTTGTTCCCCATGAGTTCTTGATAATCCAATAGTCGACCCCATTTTCTGAACCATAACCCACTATTAATTAGGACCGCGTGATCCAATGTGATTGAACATGGACCAGAGAAGATCCCACTGGAGTAGAACTGAAACGCTCTCTCACTACCGCACACGCCAGCGCTTACACAGGTTGAGCGGCAACGGCTCTCAAGAGCTCCGTCTCATTGTTGGGAGGGACGTCGGCATAGCCATCAATTGTGACAACACGTCTTTTTAACTGAATGAAAATAACTTTCATGAGTGCCACTGCCATACCAAAACAAGTAAGAGGATCAATAGAAATGTATCTCACCTTAGCCTTAATACAGGTACTTTTCCTCCCTACATATGGGTAGTCTTCTTCGGTGTCGATTCCATGGTTATATATCACGAAATGCATAGTCCATGAGCCCACCATCACATCCTTGATTGTGGATCGTATCGCATGCAATCCATCAACTCCTGCTCGGAAAGGCTAACAAGGAAGCCTGTGACAATCTTGTTTATACCTTCAATAGCTCCTGTTGCTGAGAAAGACCAACAAGCACCTGAAATGTAGAGCAGAACTTTAATTTTGAAAGCCAAAAAGAAATCATATGATCAATTTCCTTTCCTCAAATAAAAGACCAACGCACGACAGTTACCCTGATCTTTGACATGGGTAACAGCACCTTGTTTCCTCCAATCAACAGAAGCAGGAATAACCACATCACGAACCGGGCCGGTTTCTTGGACGGGGTTGATCCTGATCAAATCATTGGCAGGTAAAGAGAGCCCAAGCTTGGAAGCTAAGCTCTGAATTCATATTGGGTTAAATCAGCAAAGGCATTGAGGCCAAGTGTATTGGTGGAATTTCCCAAGCTGTTATGGTGTGTAATGAAGACCAGATTGTCTTCAAACACTTTGCGTCTGTGCTGCTTTTCTTGCTCTGATGGGTATTTTTTGCCATGTTGCTTGCACCAGGATTCGAACAGGTGATCAGACGTTGAATAGGAGGAAGAATAGTAGGAGAAACGTAATAGTAGTAATCTTTATATATTATTATATAACAAATGCTAAAATGGGTAGAGTGCTCACAATTGAGGAATTCTCAAACACTGCATGGAGAGT
>JACYFF010002017.1:71487704-71504055 GCA_017589665.1 Selenicereus undatus | reverse complement strand
CAGAAGAGTTGCTTCCCTACGCTCCTTTGTTTTTTTGCTCTTCAAATAGCAACCGTGGATTTAAACTCGACAGTGAATCCTGACATTTCAATTATTCACATTATTTTAAATTTTAAAACAGCTAGAAATTAATTTGATTTGTTAAAAATTCACAGGTCTCACAGGTCCCATGATTAAAACCTAGCTCTGACAGAATAGTTGCTTCCCTACCCTCCTTTGTTTTTTTGCTCTTCAATTTTTTAATTTTTTTTCCCGCACAGGTCCCGGGATTGAAACCTGACTCTGATAGAAAAGTTGCTTCATTGCCCTCCTTTGGTTTTTCGCTCTTCAATTTATTTATTTTTTTTCCTATTTCTGCTTGTCTACAGTTTGAGGAAAAAGCATGAAATAAGATACGTTTACTATGAAACTCGTCAATAAGGGTTGAACTAATTCTCTCCACATACTTACTCTTTTATTGATTAATAATGTAGTCAATGCCTTTACGATGTAAGGTTTTTAATAAAAAGCAAAAGTTAATCATATCAACGTTATCGCACATAGTAAAAGAATTATATATACATCTTTACAAGATAAGTGCAAAAATGAATGGTAACCTAATAATACTTCCCTCCTTCAATCCAAACTTTTTATTGATTCTGTCAAAATACTCAAAACAGTTAAAAGTTGATTTGATTTTAAATTTTAAAATTCATAAAAATTCACTGATTGATACCCCCCATTTCCCTACTTTCCCATGTCACCCTCTCCATTGTCAATAGCCACCTAAAATTACATTCCCACCAAGAGAGGATCGGGAAGATGTAGATATGGAGGATGGTTTTCATTGGAAAAAACAAAAAAAAAATCATATTTTATTATCATTTGTTTTGGAGCGGATCACAATTAATTAGCAATCTTAGTATGTCATAACTTGAATCATTAATTTGTATTTACATACGATATGTAAATTATATCATATGATCATAAACTTTTATTCTACATTTCTTTTTTTTGGGGGGGGGGAGAGGAAACTACATTTCATCGATGAAGTGTGTACACACACACACACACACACACACACATCTGACTCTGATAGAAAAGTTGCTTCCCTGCCCTCCTTTGGTTTTTCGCTCTTTAATTTATTTATTTTTTTCCCTATTTTTGCTTGTCTATAGTTTGAGGAAAAAGTATGAAATAAGATACGTTTACTATGAAACTCGCCAATAAGGGTTGAACTAATTCTCTCCACATACTTACTCTTTCACTGATTAATAATGTAGTCAATGCTCTTACGATGTAAGGTTTTTAATAAAAAGCAAAAGTTAATCATATCAACGTTATCGCACATAGTAAAAAAATTATATATACATCTTTATAAGATAAGTGTAAAAATGAATGGTAGCCTAAGAATACTTCTCTCCCTCAATCCAAGCTTCTTATTGATTCTGTCAAAATACTCAAAACAGTTAAAAGTTAATTTGATTTTAAATTTTAAAATTCATAAAAATTCATTGATTGATACCCCCCATTTCCCTACTTTCCCATGTCACCCTCTCTATTTCATCGATGAAGTGTGTGTATACACACACACACACACACACACACACACACACACACACACACATATCTGACTATGATAGAAAAGTTGCTTCCCTACCCTCCTTTGGTTTTTCGCTCTTTAATTTATTTATTTTTTTCCCTATTTCTGCTTGTCTACAGTTTGAGGAAAAAGCATGAAATAAGATATGTTTACTATGAAACTCGCCAATAAGGGTTGAACTAATTCTCTCCACATACTTACTCTTTCAAAGATTAATAATGTAGTCAATGCCCTTACGATTTAAGGTTTTTAATAAAAAACAAAAGTTAATCATATCAACGTTATCGCACATAGTAAAAGAATTATATATACATCTTTATAAGATAAGTGTAAAAATGAATGGTAGCCTAAGAATACTTCCCTCCCTCAATCCAAGCTTCTTATTGATTCTGTCAAAATACTCAAAACAGTTAAAATTTAATTTGATTTTAAATTTTAAAATTCATAAAAATTCATTGATTGATACCCCCCATTTCCCTACTTTCCCATGTCACCCTCTCTATTGTCAATAGCCACCTAAAATTACATTCCCACCAAGAGAGGATCGGGAAGATGTAGATATGGAGGATGGTTTTCATTGGAAAAAACAAAAAAAAAATCATATTTTATTATCATTTGTTTTGGAGCGGATCATAATTAATTAGCAATATTAGTATGTCATAACTTGAATTATTAATTTGTATTTACATATGGTATGTAAATTATATCATATGATCATAAACTTTTATTCTACATTTCTTTTTTGGGGGGAGGGGGGGAGGAAACTACATTTCATCGATGAAGTGTGTGCACACGCACACACACATACACATATATATATGTATATATATATATATATATATATATATATATATATATGTGTACATATATGTATATATATGTACATATACATACACACACACACACACACACACACACACACACACACACACACACAAGTCATAGCTCACTAAAAGGTAAATATATCATACCTTAGGATATGAACAAAAAATTATATATGCTAACTAAAATTGTGTACTATATTGTTTGCTCACTCATTTTTTATTATGAATAATTAGTACTCCATGCTAAATCACATTGGCCACAAAATATATTTTATAGCTCACTAAATATCTATCATAGCTCAATAAATAAATAACATATCTCATTAAAAAGAATAGCACAGATAGCCAGCAAATAATATTGTCAAGTTCTTGGGCTATATTACAGCTTAATTATTTTTTAATTTGACATAAGGGTGTTTGGATTATATTTTGTAAGTATAATACAAATGTATTGAACTCATTAAATATAGTCCAACTCAGTAAATATATGTCATAATTCACTAATATATGTCATAACTTACTAAAAAAATATAGACAACTAGAATATAGTTTAGTGAATTTCATATGCACAATAATATTTTTTTTAATACAATAGCACATTTTAATAAATTATATAGTATTTTTATTAAATAAAACCTGAGGTACATAAAGTGTATTGTTGTTGATCTATCTGCTCACTAAAAGTATGTATTAGCTCACTAAAACTATTTCTGAGCTTACTAAAATATTGTAGTGAGCTATACATCATTTTTAGTGAGCTAAAATTTGATTGTACAATTGCTTATGTATAACCGGTTATATGATATAACAACTCACTAAATAAATATCATAACTCACTAAAAAAATATAGACAACTAGAATATAGTTTAGTGAGTTTTAGATGCACAATAACATTTTTTTAGTACAATAACACATTTTATAAGTTATATAGTATTTTTACTAAGTGAAACTTGGGTACATACGATGCATTAGTTTCGATCTGTCTGCTCATCAAAAGTATGTATGAGCTCACTAAAAATGTGTCTCAGCTCACTAAAATATTTTAGTGAGCTATACATTATTTTGAGTGAGCGAAATTGGGTGCACAACAATATATTTTAGTGAGGTATATGGTATTTTTAAAGCCGAAATCCAGTTGTATAATTATATCTGTACAACCGGTTGTATGATGTAACAACTACATGTAATGTTGAGTGAGATTACTTACAAGTTCCACTTTAAGTGATATGAGAAGGTACTTTTCATCAAAAAGTTTGCAAACTCAACTCATTATTTTTTGGTGCAGAAAAGGGGCTTGAGAAACTTTTATTAAGTCCTCATCAACCTGGGCCAAGAGACTCTTACATTATCTGCATAAAGTCAAGTCACGACTTCACTAGGCAGTGTATTAATTGTGGTACATCTTAAAGGATAAACTCAACTCATTATAAAGATAAGTATTTTCTTCTTCAGTTAGCCTTTAAACCTAATATTATGTTCCTCATACGGTAGTCCTACCCTCTCTTTGGTGTTGGACCTTTTGGTTTTAGATATCTAGTCGGAACGCTTTTAAGTTAATTATTAATTATTTGATGAGTTAGCATTTAAGCTAGTGTTTCAAGTACTGTTTGGAGCATCCACAGTCCGTGTAACTCATTCTATGCTCCTATTGCATTCCACTTGTCGACCTACAATGCATGATTCATTGGAAGCGAAACGCAAGTGTGCTTGTAGACATGGTCTGACCCGCAGGGCATTGACTCATTTTTTTCCTTAAAAAAAAGAAGAAGATTGGGTCTCATAGATGAGGGATGATCGCGGAATTTGGGCTCATAAAATTTATAATCTTTGTATTTATGGATTGAGCTAAAAAAGTTGCTTAAAAAAAAAAAAAGGGTCTCACGTATTATCTAATGTCCATATTTGGGCTACTATTATTAATAAAAGTTAGTATAGTATTGTGTGATATTTTTTAGATTAATTTATGTATCATAAGGTAATTGTTTATTTTTCCAATAAACATATAGGTTATTTTTTACATTTTATGAATGTATAGCAATACATACTACTAGAATAAAACTAGTTCGATATGTTTAGTAGAGGGCTCTCAGCCTAGTTTGGTGGGGTTTTTTTTTTTTTTTAGTAGTAAATTATCTCCATCCTACCAAGGGAAAATATCATACCAAAAATTATCTCAATTTCATCCAAAATTGTGTTTTTCTTTGTCAAACACTCGCATTGTATTTTTTTCAATCAAACCTTGTTCTACCAACAAAATTATCATATTGTTGTTTGATATTTTTAAAATTAATTTACAATTATAAACATAAAAACAACACAAAATAAAGAAACAAAAGTAACTAAATACATTTAGTAGTGGATCCTAGGATAATTTGAAGGATTAGAGCCTTATATGGTGATCCAACAATTGGATCACTAGCTCGAGATATATATTTTTAGCCTTTCAAGCTACTTTTATAATAACAACAACAACAACAACAACAAAATTAGTGTTGTTGTTGTTGTTGTTGTTGTTGTTGTTGTTGTAGCCTTTCAAGTTACTTTTATGAATAACAAAAAAAAAGGAAAAGTAGTGTTTTATAACTTTTTGTTTAAAAATACCCCTTCAAATTTTTATTTTTAGCAAATTATTCACATTGTGTCATCTTATATAATATAACAGTTAAATTTATCGAACAAAGCGGCTTATATGAACATATTTCTGTTAACAACTAAATTAAAAAAATTATTTAATATACTTAAAAAGTTATCATTATCCAAATATTAATTTATCAAATAGGGCATTGGTAACCAAAAAATTAACATGTTGCCAAGACATATTGGCTTAAGTGGTTTGATACTTGTTCCTCTTAAGTAAAATTCCAGATTTGAATGTTATAAATGAAAAAAAATCTGTGATATTAAAATTATATCTCTTATTGGGCCCACAGTTACTCGATTTTATTAAAATGGATGATCCAAGACTGAAAAATTAAGATGTTATACCGAAGCTC
The DNA here is from genome assembly GCA_017589665.1 of Selenicereus undatus. NCBI lineage: Eukaryota > Viridiplantae > Streptophyta > Magnoliopsida > Caryophyllales > Cactaceae > Selenicereus > Selenicereus undatus. The sequence goes on along the minus strand of JACYFF010002017.1, from coordinate 71,498,656 downwards.
ATTTTGTTAGTCAGATACAATAAAATAAAATAAAATAAAATAAAATAAATCAAACTTGGCGGAGTGGGAGAGACCAGGGTACAGCGGACGCTGGGACTGGGACGACGAAGAAGTGCAGAAATCCGGATTCAACTCATCCAATTCAATCGATTTCCCCTATTTCTCTCTCTCTCCCCCCTCTCCCGCTTCAATTCCACAATTGGGTGCAAGTAAAACCATCAACGAGGATGGAGTACGATCCGAGACTATACGAACAAATTGTAAGTACGCTCGTTCTATGTTTATTCAATCTTTTAGGGTTTACCTGGTTGTTTTGTTTTCCCTTTTGGTCTGAATTTCGGATTCTGCTGTTATTTTTCCCGTCTGCTGGCGATAATTGTGGAAAAAAAGAGGGGGAAAACAAATCGTGTAATCAGCGAATTCAAGAACCTGCTTTTAGCTGTTTGATTTGATTGTATCTGTGATTTTCTGGGATCGGAACTAGTGCTGGGGACGTGTTGAAATTAGGAATCGATAATGTGATTTTGTTATCTGGGGTTCTGTAGTTGGTTCATAGAGTGAGAATGCAGTATGCCCACGTGCCTGAATTGAGCTGAACAACGTTGTAGCGTTGATGGAAGCATGTGAGAAGTTGAATTGGTCTTAACTGCTTTATTACCCACAACCTTATCATGAATTGGACCCGAACAGGAAGTCAACCAGTGCACGTCTGTGCGGATTTTGACGAAGGGAGGGTTTGCAGTTGTTAAAATGTATGCAGTTTATGAGGTCAATCGTTTTGATTATGCGGACTAAAAATTGATTTGGCTGTGGAAATAATGTGATTTGGTTCTGTTGATGCAATCATTTGCTGCGCCTTGTTTATGCTTATTGCATTATTAGAATTCAGCAGAAAGGGATTTGGTCAAGAGGATTTTAGATGAGTTTATTTATGGATACCTCCTATTATATAATTATGAATATTAGAAAGACATGTACAACATTTAATTGATTGTAAGTATGGGTTTAGCCTCCCAATTGTATTAACAATCTAATTCTTATGTGTTTTTCATCTTACTTTAGCCCCAACCTTGCTGGCTTAGTAGCATGCCAATTGGAGGTATTATTAGGATATTTGTCATATCTTTTCTGACAGCATTAAGTTACGCAGATGAGGTATAGGTGTGGCATGTGAGTAAAAGAGTTTGTGTTATCTTTGAAACAGTCCCACTTGGACTGATATACCTATGTTTGGGTTTTTAGTGTCTAACATGATTGTTTTATTAGACTTGGAAAATTTCTGAGAATCATTTTATGTTTTTAGCATAAAATGTAAGGTCAAGTGTATATGCTCATGTCAGGATTGCACTCGACAGACAAATACATGAGGTGAAATGAAGGAGACTGATTAACCTATGTCTGAACTACGGATGTAATTAGGCCATTAGGGTGCCTTTCATTTAGATGGTTAGACTTCATTTTATTTTTTTTTAAAAAGTTTCTTTCATTTAGACAGTTAGACTTATGTGAGTTTATCTTCTTGGATAAATAGGTTGCATAATATGGACATGATAGAGTAGTCATTGGGCTAGCGCATGCAACCATTTAGCATTCATGTGTTAATGGTTAGAACATGTAGTCTCGCATTCACCTGCCCATAACTAGTCTTTCCAAAATATCGTCATTGTGGGCTTACTTTTTGATCTGTCCCTTCCTTAACTGAGGAATATGATTTATAAGTTTCCAACATGCTGATTTTGAGGTTTCTTTTGTGGCCCCTGGCAGGCTGTTAGTGACAATGATACACACAACATTGTGCTATCATATCTCGTGCATAACTGCTTTAAAGAGACTGTGGAGTCCTTCATTTGTTCTACGGGCATAAAGAAACCGGGTGATTGTCTTGAAGATATAGACAGAAGAAAAAGTAAGTAAATCTTCCTTGTTATCTTCATTTAATGAATAAACTGTTTGAATCAGTGAATAAACTGTTTGACTGGAATGTATTCATGCAATGTTTCACCTGTGGAGAATATTTTCTATGGTGTCTGATGCATCCAATTCATCGGAATTCATGTCAACTCCCTTAGTCAAACTTCATCAGTGGTTGGTCCTAATGCATTTTTCCTCTCTTGAGCTAGTTATCTGAAGCCATCATAACTGGAGCCTTGAAGACTAAACTTTAAATGCCACTAGTTTTGATTACGTATTTAGGTCCCTATACTCATCTTCGTCAGCAGTCTCTCTTTTCTGGGATTGATGACTTGGGTGGAGACAACATAAGAGGGCAATATATACTGAAGGCTGGCCATCCCAGTATGCTTTAGACTTCAATAATTTTTTCCTTGTTTTCTTTTTTTTTTTCGTTTTTTGGGGGGGGGGGGGTTGCTGAGGGGAAGATAGGTGTTTGATTGACCTGCCATTGCAAACAATACCTTTCAAGTCTTTAATTGGTATTATATATAAAGCTTATGTCTCATTTGCCATTCATTTAGTGAGATATGAATAGATAATCACTGGGTTTTGAAATTTGAAACTCTCGGTTGTTGAGTAAAATGGAAAGTTAGGTGTAAGCTCAGGGGAGGCCAGGTTCGAGAACTGAAGATAGGTCTGAAGTCGGGTTGGTTTCCTGGCCAATTCTAAGACAATGTTAGGAAAATTGCACCAATGTGCACAATTGAAGTGTTGGTGGCTAGAGTGGGTAGGCAAATTGCAAAGTCATGTCCTAAGAGCTGGTATTAATCCACTCTATAATGTTATGGTGTTTAATATCCAACTCACAGTGACAACCTCTGCCCATAAAAAAAGCCTGCAGTGAATGGGGGGAAAATGATGAGATTGCTTAGAATTCAATTGATTGATGACATGGTTGTCTTCTTTTGATCAAGTGCCTGAAGCTTGCATATTTGCTGCTGATGGTTTGCAGCTTTGTGCCACTTCTTGCTCATTAGACTCAAAGCTGGCAAGATGTATCTACATTCACATGTTGGACTGTTGTTTGATGCATCAATACTCTCACTTATGTTTTCTCCTTAATTCATTTCAATAAGGTTTCACCAATATGCTGTTTCTTGCAACGTTTTTTCTCAACTAATTTTGATGTCGTCAAATTCACTTTGGCGGCGTGAAACACATAAATCATGAACCGTTGAACATTTTTATTTAACTTTTAACCCTTAACCAACAAATGTGTAGTTTGAATTCTTAATGGGTTAAAGGGGTATAATCCTTGAGGGAAGGGAGGGAATTAAAATTGTTCCATTACCCCCCCAGTGCGAACGCAGCCCTGGGAGGGAGGGGGGTTGTCCAAGTAAAGATCGTGCAAACTGCAAAGCACTTGTTGTAATCCTTCAGCAGCGGTAGCCGCCTCGGTTTCATTGTCAGTTCTCCACCTCTGCTGGTTATCGTTTGCTAATGACCTCTGTTGACACCAGCATTAGAATCATTGGTTGCCAGCGAGGGCTTCAGTGGCAGGCAGTTGGTTTACAAACATCCAGATTTGAATAGATCTGCAAGAATTGACTGGTGTGGAATGAGCACTCTGGTGGGGTCTTGTCCGTGGTATCTGCTAATATCCTGTTGGGATTTCTCTACCCTCTTCCTGTGTAGATTTCTTGACGGTACTTACCATTGTCTGGCTGCTCAGAATGGACAGTTCAATCAGCCTCAAAATCCAACATATTTTCTACAACATTGGATTATGACGAAGGGGATAGGGACCTGTAGTGGTATGTGCACTGTCCGGTGGGCTGTAATTTGAATTTGAGCTAGTAAATTCTGGCTTTGGTTGAATGCAGAAGGGCGAGTGAGAAGGGGCGGTGACAGGGAGATAAGGACAAAGAATGACAAGAGCCAAGGGGATAGTGATAGTCATTGGACTTCTTGAGATGGATACAAGAGTAGTGAAAGGGCGGAGAAGGAGGACAATAGGAGATAAATAGAGTTTGAGAGGGAAAGAAATCATGTGATGCCTATTGTACCTCCTTCAATGATTTTATATTGTGTGTCATCTATGTTTCCCCCATGGACGGTAATTACCTCTTAGATCTTGGATCCCATTATCCCTTCCCCTTCTGCTTAACACCACAACAAACTACACCTGAATGTTATGTTTGCAAGGAATTTGGTAACTGTTGATTTAGAGGTACTGGAGGTGGAAAACATTGGGATGATTGGTTTATTAGTAAATACAATCTCTTTTATGGATTTGGAGCATGTATTTTGTTTGGCTTCTTGTCTCTTTCTCTTTTGTTTGCTTAATCTAGTGAAACAGTGCTTTACCTCACTGATTTAGTAGAAAGAGGGATGCCTGTTTTTGCTTTTATCACTCCGATGAGTAATCTACCTCCTCACTACCGCCTAAAAATGCCTTGTTGTGATATGTTATACCTTGTCCTATTTATGTTTTGTAAAATTTTATGCTCTTGGTTTGGTTCCGATAAATTAGTATTCTGATTCGTTGTTTCTGTCAGAAATTATCAAGTTTGCATTAGATGGAAATGCACTTAAAGCTATTGAGCTGACAGAACAGCTGGCAGCTGACTTACTGGAAAAAAATAAGGATTTGCACTTTGAACTTTTGAGCCTGCACTTCATTGAGCTTGTACGCTCTAAAAGATGGTAAGGACGATAGACAATGCTCTTTTGAGCTTTCAGGAGTTCTCATCTATTAACTGAAGATTCCTTTGGCAGCACAGAAGCTCTTGAATTTGCTCAGAAGAGTCTGAGCCCTTTTGGGAAGGTGCAAACATACGTTAAGAAGCTTGAGGTATGGATTTTAAGCATTGGTGTTCCATATTTTTAATCCTGCACAATTTCAATGGCCCAAGTACTAGGTGCTTTTTCTGGCAGGATCTAATGGCTTTGCTTGCTTATGAGGAACCAGAAAAGTCGCCAATGTTTCATCTTTTTAGCCTTGACCGTAGACAACTGGTTGCAGATGACTTAAACCGAGCAATTCTAGGTACTTCTCTTATATAGTGTTTTATGATATAAGTATATGCCATATCTCCCCTTTTTTAATTGCTGCAGTTTTTGGCTACCTTCAGAAAATCACTTGGCTGATCTTGCGTGGAGGAATATATTGCAATGATTTTTTGTTGTGGTTTATAGGATCCAAACAGTATGTCTTTTCTGCTTGCATAAAAATTTGATCCATCTGCTGACTCCTTGCAGCTTAAAGTATTTCCTTACAAAACGCTATATGCTGACATATCCAATATCATAGTAAAACTCTTGAGGTGTTTTAGTCTTCACCTGTATGGCTCCAGAACCCATTACTTTTGTGTCTCTGTCCCAGTGTGCCAGTCAGCCATCTGTAATAAGTTTGATTGTGTTAAGTTTCCAGGAATGCCTTGGAGATTCAATGTTTGTTAATTAGAGGAAACAGAATATTTTATCTGTTTCTCTCTCGTTTCCTAACCTACTCAGCTTTCTTCACATTGCCCTGTTACAACTTACGACGCCTCCGCTAATTTATCTCCTCTCCATTAAAATCGGAAGTGATTGAAGGATGGAATCTTGATCTCCTTTAATCCCCTTCCAATCGCTCCTCTCTTGTGCTGTGATTCAAGAATCTTACCTTCATTGCCTTATTGATGAACAATTTCACTTCCATTTTGGTTTAAACTTAGCTTTTTTGGGATGCCTTTTCAGCATCCTTTCTTGTAGGTGTCTCTTATTGATTTGAATATTACCTTTCCACTATCAAACAAATGATGGGGTTGGAGACGGTTGAGATATCAGCATATGAAGTGGTTTGGGAGTACAATGATGATTGTTCTGTTTGTTGTTGGTGGTGTTGGGAGGATAGAGACAGGATCTGAAAAATGACTAAATTGTTTTGGGCATGCGGATATTTTGATGTTTCTACGCTGCAATTTCCAAGGATGTGCTTTTCCAATTGGGGGAAGAAAATGTATGCAGATCGGAGATTTGTACTCACCTCATTTCTAATGTTTTATCACTTTATGCCTTTTGTTGAAATAGAAATAAAACGGTGTCCCATCCTGGAGGGGAAAACCATAAAGGGGGCTGTTTGCATTTTTAGATTACATTTGCCATTGTTTTATGCTTCAAAAAAAAAAAACTCTTCCGATCTGAAGCTCAGAACAACCCCAATCCCAACCCCCCCCCCCCCAAAGAAAAAGGAGGAAAAAATAGTGGAAATTGAACTTTATTTTATGAGGCAAGGCTAGGTCTATTCAAGATTTCAAACTTTATTTTTTGAGAACTTTGTGTAGTTGGAGTCAAGTTTTTGATCATGGTACAAAGTTGACTTTTTTGGATTTTGTTGCTATGATACTTGTTGAGAGCTTGAGGGCATGATGTTATTTTGTGATTGCCTCCTTTTGATATATGGGTGACATCCCTTTGGTATCTTTTTGATGCGATTTTTGATTACCCATCCCCGAAAAAGAAAAAAAAAATAGTGGAAAGTGAAAAGTGAATAGTGGAAAAAAAGGTAAGCAGTGAATATATGTCCAGGGATTTTACGTATTCCTTTTTTGGCTTGTGATAGCAGCCCATATGAATCAACCAAGGTATTCATCTTTGGAAAGGCTGATTCAGCAGACAACGGCTGTTGATCGACAGTTGAATCAAGAGCATGGCAAGGTAACTTATTATGAAAGAAACTAATGCTACCTTTTAAAGCTTGAAATAAGTATCTGCTTTGTAATAGCTATCCCAGTACTTCTGTGTTAAACATTGCCCTAGAGTGCTGTTTCACTTTCTAGGCAGTTGAAAGGTTCATTATTGGATAATTTTTCAGGCTTAGCAAAATAGGTAGCTGAACGTTTCACTAAGCTGTCCTCTGCTTCTTTATAGACTAGACTGGCAATACCTGGAAAATCTAGGTCCTACAGAAATGGCCTCTGAGCAATTATTGGGGTAAGGTTGCATAGATTTGACCTCCCTGCACCCCCCCCCCCCCCCCCAAAAAAAAGGGGAAACAAAACGCCCAAGCTCCTAACAAGGAGGGAGAAAAAGCCTTGTCTGGTGGTTTTGTTTGGGCATGTGTTATTTGATACTGAATCAGCACTGACAATTATGATAGGCTATGTTGTTTGGTCTCAGTATTATTGGCTATTGTTTTGTTCTTTCCTATGTAGTTTTTGGCTGATGGAGCTCAGGTGTCTTGCTGATATTGTGATAATTACATAGTGGGGTAAATTCCAGTGCAAGAAGTCAAGGAACTTAACAATTTTGATTTAGTGCTGATGACTTTGCCTTTATTTGAGAAAACTGCTATAGAGGTTCGCTTTCGCTTTACATATAGGCTGACAGCATTGCCAGCCTTTGTCTGGTCTGCTTTTGCTGTCAGTTGCACAGAATTGATATTTTACAACATTTTCCTCTAATTGATGACTTGACGGTCATGTTCTCTGGCTCTGCGGGTACATGCAGCCACAATTTGTCCTGGATGAGCTTGTCATGATCCTTGATGATATTCAACATCAGATTGGAATCCTGGGTTCTATGACAAAACCTGGTTGATGATTGTCCAGCACTCCAATTCTGCCCCCCCGGGGGGGGGGGGTGGTGAGGACTGAGGAGGCAGTTGTCGTCGAACTCGTGCCTTGATTTATGCTTCTATGTACGTAACAGCCTTTTTTGGTGTTTCTATTACTCTCCTGTCCACTAAGTTATGTCAAAGCCTCAATGTGTGGATAGTAATGTCTAAGCCTTTCTATGCCTTCTAAGGCTTCACTTTTGTATCAACCCAACTTTTTCAGAACTATAGCATTTCCCTCTTAACTTCCACATCAAGCAGTGGTGGATACTGCACGAGTATACTGGTGTTCTCTGCTTTATAGCATTTGAGCTTTTTATGTTTGGATCTCCCTTAACCCTGCTTTGGTGTGTGGGATCCACCCTGAGATGGTTGTTACTGTAGTCTACTGCAAAAGAGTGGAAGACTGTCTTATGGCACATGGAGCAATGAGGTTTATATTTCACATTTTAGCAGTCTTTAGCTATTGGAGGACATAGCTCCCTATCGTATTGAGCAATGACCTAGGACAAGCTGGTGCAGTTTCATTTCGCTTTAGTAAAAACATTTGATGTTCTTTCAGGTTGTGTCCGTTTCATGAAATGTATTGCATCGGAGTTCTATTTTATATCTGCTATTAGACATATCTACATGCCAAAACCTGCATAGTCCCGCCAATGATGGAGGTTTTTGGTTGGGAGTCTTCTCTTTGCCTTCCCTCTCTCTCTCTTTCCCTCTCTCTCTCTCTCTCCCTCTGGGGGGGGGGGGAGAAGTGTTTACAAACTTACTTTACAAGGGATTGCAGTGAGAGTATTCTATTCTGCTGGGCCTTAAAAAACCCTTGAGGCCTTGACTGTCTACCACTCTAAAGTCTAAACCAAGTAAAAATGACAACCCTATGAGACATCTTGTTTTAATCCACAAACTACAGAATTGTTCAAATTTGTTCTTACATTACATTGCCAACAGAAAAACGGAAAGAAATTGAATAGCATGTGAAGCAAAAGAATGCCTAGCACTCCAAAGATTTGGAATCTGCATTGTTGAATGGTGTACAATCAGGGGTGCAGGCTGTGGCAAACTGACAAGTCTCTCTCTGTTGATGTGGACTCTAAATTTCATCAACAATTCAACCTTGAAAGTTGGAATGATTTTCAATGTATTGTGTTCCTTGAGATGGAAAATTTTCTGCAAATATGGGCAATTTCTTTTCCAAAAACTGGATTGTCTGGGTATTCTCTCCCTTTTTTTTTCCATTAAAGACTGTAAATCATTAAAAAGTGTATACTTTGGTGAAGCATACCTTATTTATGAGTGTGCCAATTACTGACCAAAAGGTAATTTGGATGTGGTTGCCACGTTTGGAGGTTCGGAAGGATGTTAATTCTTGATAGACCCCTTGCTTTGTGTGCTTTGCAGGAAGGCCAATCTTCGTTTTCTTTGGAGGAATTTGTCAAGAAAAAAAATCGAACAAATACGCCAGAGATTCCCAGCAAGGGCCAAAAGCAAGATGCATGAACTTCTACATCAGAATTATTTCAGCGGGTATTGATGGGTTTGTTGTTCAGTGGTTACCAACATAAACCAAGTCGCCGATGGATATGTCCCCTATGAATGTTGCTCTTCCTGGAATCGGCCTTTTCTGGCTGAAAAGAAGCAGATAAGATGCATTGTACAGCTTGTACATTTATCGAAAGATGTCTTAGTTCAGATTCGATAGCTTTTCAAGTGTAATATATACTGGAAGCTCAAACGAGTGATTCAGATTATGTCTTGTTGAGCTTTTGATCTCAGCTGGGTTTCTAGTCTTTAAGTCTCATAAATTGGCACCATGTTGTGTTGCTCCTCAAGAGTGGTAAGGCAAATACCCCTCAAATGAGGCATTAGAGCAAGGAAGTTTAATTATTTAATATCAACTATTAAGGAAACAGTGCGATCACAATTTTGTTTTCTTTTTGCCTTTTAATGTGCCTAAGACTCACAGCATATTGACAAATTTTTATCTGTATTTTAATTTGTTTCGGGGGTTTCCACCATGTGGGAGAGAAGCTATACAAAACATCGTTCTGGGGTCATGGCGTTAGTTCTTGTTCTGCTTGGGGGTCGAGCTGGGGCAAAGTTTGTTGAAAGAAACGTCTCTTGCTCGTGACTTGGGGGTCTAGATGATCTTTAGGATCTGCGTCGAAGTAGACGAGTCGGAGTAATGATTCACCTTTGCTTGGGAGACTACGCTAAGAGAATTGAGTGGTGATAACCCTGGTTGGCCAAGTGAGTTAATGACTCAACCGTTCAACAATCTGATCAGTAGGATCAGCTTATACTGGTTAACTCGGTTGACAGTCAAATTAGGTTGGACTGATCAAACGTGTCTGATCATGTCAAAAAATTCTCCTGTATATCTCCCTATATTTCTTTAGATATTCCTAAAAAAAATTTCCCACATACTGTAGAATGCAGGCTAGTGTTAAAAAAAAAAAAAACTCTTAGAAAAGCGATGTTTTGGGCTACGGAAAACAAAGTGGAAATAACATAATAGTAATATGCAATTATCACATAGATTTTTCCTATATCAACACAAGGTAGATGTTTCTTCGAACAAACTTCCACCCTCGTTCTTCTCTCTCTCTCCCCCTTCCTCCCCTGTCAGTAATTCTATAGTACATACTCATGTATCTAACTATGTACACACCTATATAAGAGGGTATGTACAGTGTTCTAAAAATTCTTAGATACAAACGTATGTATTCTAGCATGATACACACCTTCTTATATAGGTGTGTACATAGTTAGGTACATAGGTATGTACCATAGAATTTTTGCCTCCTGGCTCTCTCTCACCCATGCGTGTTTTGCGGCGGTCTCTAGGCATCTCCATTGCTGTGCAGCTTGCATTCTCTCTCGTTGTCTCGTTGATAGACAAATCAAGTAACATTTGTAAGTAATTTCTCTAATTGTCCTGTTCTTTTTGTTGGTAATAGCGGCCGGTAAATGAAGAAAATTAGTACAAATTAGTAGAAGTTGAGAGAAGTTGTATTTTTTTAAAATAATTGATAGGCGTTGATTAAAATTGGAAAATATTGATAAAAGTGGTATAAATTGGTAGAAGTCGGAGGAATTGGTAAGACTTGTTAATGAATGAGGAAATTTTTATAAGTAACTTCAAAAGAGATTTGTAGGAGTTGATGTAAGCTAACAGTTATCAATAGCTAGAAATTGGCGGAGGTTGGTAAAAGAGAATTTACCCACCAAAAGAAGCCCTTATTCCCTCTATTTTGTTCAATTTAGCAGTGGCGAAACTTATCTTTCTTTGTTCAATTGCAGAAACTATGATTTTATTGTTGACATTTAATCTTTGATTCAAGAACCAAACTTGCTTCTTCTCGTAGCAGGTACCCTCTGTCTTCTCTCTATTTCATTCTGTGAAATTTGGCTCCTGGGTTGCACACCAGGTGTCTGTGTTTATGCCTCAGTGGATTCTTTC
>JACYFF010002017.1:71450790-71487304 GCA_017589665.1 Selenicereus undatus | reverse complement strand
CTGACTTGAGGTTCAATCATTCAGGAACCTTTTCCTCATATTGTGATACTTGTTTTCTGTTGTTATGGGAGACATATGAACCTGCACCACTTAGAGATGTTTCTCTGCATCATCGGCCATTTATATCCAACTAGAGGTTTCTTTTCTGTTTGTTTGTCTGTTTGTGGGTGCGTGGGTGGGCGGAGAAGGGCGTCCGTTTCATGTTAAAGAAAGCTCAAAATTGATTAATTGGGCAAATTCTCAGATGGTTTCTTCCATTACTATGTTGAATGGATGATGATGATGATGATGATGATGATGACGACGGCGACTATGAGACTTCAAGCATCCTGTTCTATGATCTAATTGTTCCTTTGGTTTTATGGTTAGGATATAAATCAAGCAACTGATTAATTTTCTTCCCCACTTCGGGAAAGTGATTAATTTCATTTTGGCTTTTTCATCTCCACTTTCATATACAGTTTGGCGTTAGATGTATGTCAGTTTCTTTTTGTGATATATGAGGCTAGAAATATGAAGGAATATCGGTACTTATCTATGATGATGATTTTGCTGCTTATTCTCTTGATGTACCAGTTTTAGATGTCTATGATTGTAACCTATGTATGTTACTAAACCATGTTATTTCCAGAATTCTTTTAGATGGCTAAACAGGGAAACAACCAAATGGATAAACTCGTCATGCTCCATCATGTACAACATGTAGCCATTGTGCAAGTTGTCTGTTTCACTGTTTGTTGGTTTATGATAAAACGGATATTGAATAGAAAGAAAGCTAGAGTATGCTCAGAAGTGAATGTTGAAGAAATTGAGGTTTTGAGCGAAGGTCTACAATCAGTTGCCAAGGCTGTCATGAAATCAACAGCTGAATTACTGAAGCCTAATCGGCTTCCTATAGACGAAGCTAAAGTTTGGGTTCATTTGGAAGAATTCGAGCTTGGTGATCTTATTGTTGATGCATATGCTTTTCTCGTTGACAAGCCCGACATGTCCACCTGAAAGGCGTAAGGATGTTCTAAAGAGAATGATGCAGCTGCAAAGGCGTACGGATGTTCTAAGAAGAATGAGGCGACTCTCATGAGCGTAGTGTGTTCCTTGCTTTCGGTGATATTGGAGTGATGCCTTGAGACTTGCTTATATATTTTAGCCTATGAGAGTTACTGCTAACTACTCTTGGAAGGGCTGTATGCCATGGTTGTAGTGGATATGTCGTATTTTCTATGTAGTTTTTTTTTACCTGTACTTACTATTATCATATAATGCTTCTATTTTCTAATGTGTTGATTCTTACAAAAGGGTTTAATTCATGAAGTATCTTTTATAGAAATAGGGGACACAAGCAGGCTATCTGTACTAAGATTTTTGCCAATTCTATTATAGCGAAACCCTCCCTAGCATTGTTTCAGTTGTGATGCTGTTGGTGGCTAGGTGATTGAATAAGGAGGTCCTTCATCACATTCTTACTTCTATCTCATTCTTGATTGCAAGCGTCTTGTGGACTTTTATGGCTGGACTGTGCGTATTTGTCATTGTTATAGAGAGGCTAGCTAGGCTACTCTGCGAATTAACTAGCTAACGAGAGCTCTTCGTTAACTACTGTTTTTGTTCGACTAGAGTCCCCTCCCTTTGGGATATCCAAGATCTTGTTTGCAGATGTTATGGGCGTAGCTTGGCCTTTTTTGCGGGCCCAGCTAGTTCAAGTGTACCAAAAAAAAAGAGAAAAAGAAATTGTTGTTATGCCGTTGCTCCCGCAGTATTCAATGAATAGGATTGCCTAGCATCAAATGTATAGCCATGGGCATGGTCTAAGCATGCATGTCTAATGTAAGAGCTTAAAAGACGGATAAAATTTTTTAAGAAGTCATACCTAATGATTTATAAGTTGCCTAATTTTTTTTCGAAGATGTCTAAATGACATAGTGATAACCCAAGATTATGGCTTTAACTGAAATTGATCAAACAATTGTGTTTTTAAGATCGGCGATAGTAAAAAAAAAAAGATCAAGTTCTCATCTCAAAATTGAGAGAAGTAATTTAGATTTTAATAATTAAAGAAGTATATTTACAAGAAGAATATTTGGCATTTTTAAAATGACGTATGCTAGGATATACAAATTTTTTAATAACACCGTCTCACATAAGAGCTATTGATTTATGGAAGAATAATACTTCATCTATAGGTGGCTTTTATTACTGTTACTCCCAAATGATCTATCAATCATTCCAATTATTATAAAAGTCACCATAAAAACATTTATCTAATGACGTATTTTGTGTGAGACGAATTCACTCAATACTTATTATCTCGAATAAGTAGTGGAATAATTATTTTTAAAAAAAGTCAAATTTTTACCATTTCCAATGAATGTCATGCCTCCTTTCTCTTTTTATAAGTGTACTCCATAGTCCATAGTCCGTACTTTACTGTACAAATAAAGAAAGGACCCTTTTGAAAATCCTCTTGCTTGATAAATGATAAATATCCTCATTGAAATTTCTTTTACAAATAGCATATTTTGGACGTCCCGAAAAATAAAAAATAAAAAATAAACATACAATTCAAAATAAATATGCTCATACAAAAATTCAAGGGCTTCAAACAAACTATGCAACTCAATTTCAAATCAAAATAAATAAGTATTCATGCAAAATTTACAATACAACAGTCAGGCAACTTCATTCACGCCAAACGACGCCGTAGAAAGGGAGCCGTTATCATTCGTTTGTCGCGCTGTCATACTCACGAGATTCTAGTCATCTCCCCCCCTCCTCTGTCTCTCTGGTGAACGTGAATGAGCGACTTCGCGGTCCCAGTTGGTCGGAAACAATGGCGTACAATCGCCGGTGGCCACCGTCATCTCGTCGGAGATGGAATTTCCCCTTGTTTGGCTCGAGTCAGCCCCGCCTTCTCAGGTACTCTCTCTCTCTCTCGCGCGCTTCCGCTTGCGCTTTGTCAGTTAAATTTCTTGATTAGGGTTTTCTTTCAGCTATTGGAAATTCCAATTGTCCTATTTCGTTCTCTAAACATTGATGAAAGTGATTTTCTTACCCTGTTTCTTCCATCCACATTTAGGGTTTGTTCTCCCTGACAATGTATCACAATCTCGGGAAAAAAGAAAGGAAACAGGGGAGAGACCCCAGAGAGAATCGGTTTATGGTGTGACCCCTAATTGGCTAGAAAAACTAGGAGGAACTCCGAATTTAGGTCTTGCTCAACGAGTCTAATCTAATGAGGATCTTTCTGATGGCATCCTAACATATATTCTAGAAATAAGTGCTAACACATGCATATCCTTAGAAGTTAGAACTAACATAACATTGCGTTTAGAATGTAACATAAGAACATACAAATCCCAAAGGCATACTTTTTGAATCAACTTAAATATTGCCATTCGTTGCCACAATTGAGATGGCATCATTGGATTGTTTTCTTGAAATTTTCCTGATGGTGTTGACCCTTGTACAATGAAAATGCATTACTGTAACCTCTCGTTCAATCAAAGTGCCCTTTTTCTCATAAAATTGTCCTTTTTTCCTTGTACCGAAGCGTTTTGTCCCCTTTTCAGAAGGCGAGAATTATAGTGGACTGGAGCGGAATTCCTCCTTTAATTGTTCTCTGCTTCTTTCTTTGTCAAACAGTAGACAATTGACAATTTTTAACTAGGCTTCACCGAAAAAATCTGTCTGAAATTTAAGGGTGTACATCTTATGTACACAACTGCAGGTTGTGAATTTGGATTTAAAGGGTCAAAAACTTTTTCTATCTTTAAACATTCTCTCCATTGAATATATTTTATTTCCAACATTAGGCTAACTTTATGGGATGAAGCAACTTTAGTGAATGAGCAGGATGCTCATATTAAGAGGTACATTAAGGCTTGTACAAAAGTTTGCATTCTATGTTGCTGAAGATGTTCCTTGGTAAATTTTAAACTGTGATGGGTTGATGGCAAGGGTTGGTCTGGGGGACCGCCATGTATTAGATTAGAATGATATCAGTCTTGGATTTTGGACTTGAAGGGTGCTGAGTTGAGTCTACGAGCTGCTGAACACAACTCCTATGGCACACCACACGTGATGTTGGCAAGCATGTTGAACTTGCACCCAACAGGTCGTTGGGCTAGACAGAGGTAACGAAATTCATGGTAAGTGTTATGCCAACACATAAAAGTGGCCTAAATGAGCAATACCTGCATGAGTAACAGTGGGTGCTGATGAGCCGATATCCTGTGTTGGTGGACTAAGTTGGGCTAGACAGAGGTAACGAAATTCATGGTAACTGTTATGCCAACACATAGAAGTGCCTTAAATGAGCAATACCTGCATGAGTAACAGTGGTTGCTGATGAGCAGATATCCTGTGTTGGTGGACCAAGTTGCGCCTCCATTTTGCAGTTTGTCAGCTCCTTTTTATGTTGTGAGTTCTGCTTAGCGTAACACGTGAGCTCCTGATGTACCGCTTCCTACACCAAAGGGCCATACAAAACCAAGTTCTTATCCAGAGAAACTCACTTATGATATTGATAGTTCATTATCTCCCTTTCTTTAGCCCAAGATGAGGTTTATATAGAGAAAGACCTTTTCAGGAAACTAAATGATAAGCAATAGCTAAGCTACTGATGAGAACTAGAAGCGATAAAAAAAAGTTTTGGACCTAAACTAGAATCCTAGATTCCTAAACTAATCTTCCCAGAGAATATCTCTTTTGGTAAATTGCGTCTACTCCCGTATATCTAAAGATTATATTGACTCCGTCGTGGATGCACATGCACCCCTACATTGTAAACACTTTAGCAGGTTCTGCGTGGAAATCACTTCAATTGCAGATTATAATTCATGGCATAACCGACAAAGTTGTCCTAGCTGTTAGTGCTAGGATGGAAGACTATGAAAGATTCTTATTTGACGGAACAGATGTGAAAGTGGGTTAATGCATTGATGAAATTAAGACATGGGTTGTGATTGCTTAACCAGTAGGAAAGAAGGTTGTTAGGACTTAGGAGCAAATGGATCAGTAAAATGATCAAGTGCAATGTTAGTTCCTTTACTTAATCATCGGTCTCTTGGTGTGTGCATCCTTGTGTGCCAGAGCAAATTTTTTGGGCATCATGACACAGATTGCTTTTGCAAGAACATTGATATGGATGCCCCCCCCCCCCCAAAAAAAGACACTTTACCCAGCTATTTCTCCAAATGCTGCAAAATGCCGTCAGTCATTACACTTGCAAACCTGGTATTGCTGATTATCCATTTACAGCACTTATGGCGAACCTAGGATACATTGCGATGGAACCCTTATACAGGGGCAGGAGCGTGTTTGTCTGAAGCAACATTGACATCATTGAAAGTGCTCATTTGGCACGGTTCTTGAAGTGAGGCACAGTTCTTGAAGTGATGCATCCCTTTCTACTACTTGATTTGTGACAAGTCATCAATTCTGTAATATAACTGTTCTTTGGGTCTGGATTGTAATTTCCTGACGTATTTGAGGGCTCAACTATCTACTGCTGCTGAGGCTTCTGTGAAATACTGTGGAACTGCAAGGTGAACATCCTGTCCATGAACAAAGCAGAGATGGAAAATAAGAAAAAAAGGGGAGCTGGTTGCTGAAGAACTTTAGAGGACCTTTATTTTTTGTCCATATTTTGTCCGAGGAACAATCCAGTCTCAACGACCATTGCAAAAACTACCCCTCAGTGTGGATCTTGCCAAAACAAAGTATGGGGAAAGATCCATACATTCATCCTTACCTACAAGTAGTTAAGCAGTTTCAAATGACTTCAACAATAAACTTCTAAATTTTTTTTTTAAAGAGTTGAAATCTTTTGGAAGAATATGGCAGAGAAGTGAGGAAAGAAAAGAAAAATCAATGTGATGTTAGCACAGTTTGTGATGCTAAGAGCACTAAAGGCATATGAAGTGCTACTAGTGAAAGACAAACCATAAACTGAAATTGGGGCTGTTACTTGTTACTTGTTATACGAGTATATGTGAAGAAAAGTAAGTATAGAAGAGACGTTAATTTATCAGCAACTAGTCATTACAGGAAGGCATAATAGAAAGTAAACCAAGTGATAAGAGTGAGCAATAAGAGAAAGAAGGTATGACTAGCTAACTGGTGACTAAAGAGAAGAGTAGAAAGGTCTTCATTTATGATCTGCAAAGCTAATCCTAGATTGCCACTCGTTCCTAGTAAGGGCTATTTTCTCCATAGGTTATAATTTGTCTCATAAATCTGCCATTCCCCCAATTTTTCTCAAGTCTTCCTCTTCAACTCTTACCATTCACTAGGGCAATCTTCCTCTGTAGTGCATCTGGGTGCTTCCTTTTTATGTGACCCAAGTTTTGCCTTGCCATACTCATATTTTCAGAGTAAGGGCCAATTTCCATTTTATCTTCAATAATGCCATTTCTTATGTCCAATTTCTGTTTGTAGACATCCACAAGTCATCCTTGCCTGTGCTATCATCAGCTTTTGAGCATGTACTCTCTTAATCAACCAACAGTTTGCACTTTGCACCATACAATAGGGTGTTCTAACAACCATGTGATAGAAATTTTCTTTCAATTCTCACTCACCATAATATATAGGAAAGTGCTAGAAAGCATAGCAAGGCAAATTTCATGCCGGAGAATGGCTTTGGATCCTGTTGATTTTTACACAATCTTTTACATAGGCACCATGGATGTACGGCGCTAATTATTTGGACAGCGTGCCGTGATGATAATGGATAAAAAGGATTTTAGGTGTGAAGCCAATTATTACGGTAAAGAAAGATCGCGTTATGGCACTTTATTTCCATGTTTGTGCATACTTCTTCTATGTTCATTCTGATTACATTGAGAGTCATTAATGATTATTGCCCAAATTTAAGCTTTTGATAATACTAGATCAACAGCGATATGTTACAAATTGCACTCTAGCATGCTTGTTAGTGGCTTTTTAATCAGGTTTCTAACCATAGCTGCCTATTTCCAATGGCAGCATAAGGCTGCCTCCTATGTGCAATTGAGCAACACCTCCCCCCCCCCCCAAGACTGCTGTATGGCATATGGATGCTATTTTTCTTATTTCTTGGATTTTTATGAAATGACAAGAGCACTAGTATTTTGAGTAAGGGCAAAAGATAACATAGATGATAGTGTGGTCATTTACTTCAAGTTTTTCAAACCACACATACCCCCCCTCCCCAGACTGCTGTTCAAAAAGTTCATTTTACCTTCTAAAATATGCTTTCAAGTAGTGACATTCTCTAGGTGTCCTGGCAGTAACAAATTGGAAATAGTTAGTGATGTATGGATTTTAGCAACTAGCAAGTATCTCTAGATTCTGTTTAAAATCAATTCATGTGTGACATTCAAGGAAGTAGCATCAGGCGTTATATCATATGAAAATTCTGGACCGGAAAAAAGGGAAAAACAAAATAATAGTTACAATGCCATTGGCACTGCAGCCCTGAGGTTGGCTCTGGAAGCAGAGGCCTCATGTTGGGCGTTAAAGTGAAAAAGGCATAGAAATCTACGGTTGTCTTGGTTAAAGCACTAAAAATTTCATTTTTTTAAAAAAGTAGTTGCTCCCAATGCTAACCCATGTGATTCTTACTAGCCAGGACAATGTACCTGTATCACTCCGGTTCAAAGCAAGCTGTGAAGATACAAAAAGTAATTGCTCCCAATGCTAAACCATGTGATTCTTACTAGCCAGGACAATGTACCTGTATCACTCCGGTTCAAAGCAAGCTGTGAAGATACAGCTAAGATTTTGTGGACGTTGGTTGAAGATGATGACATGCTTCTTTCAGCTTCTGTACAAAACAAAAGAGATGACGAGATTGGGGACTATCCATGGCCCCTCACATTTGTAGGAGTGAGCGTTTTGTAAGTCATTATTAATTTCAGCATATGGTATACGTTCTCCATGTTATCAGCTGCTTTATCTCTAGCGTTAAATTCAAATTTGAGCGTGCACATGTTTACTCTCATCAGCATTTAACTTTTGAGTTTTCAGTATGTTGGTTGTGATACTCTTGTCTCCAATTCAGTATTGTATGATGACGCCTGAGTCATGTTGCTTCAGACTTGTTTTGTTACTTTGGCCGAGCATCTTGGCTTTCCACGTACCCTGGTACACATACTTACAATTTGTGTACATTTATGGCCCCGTATCTTCTGGATGGTAATGAGACTTGCATTCATGCCATGTATCTGCCGAAAATTCGCAAAGTTCATGGAGCCCATTACACCAACTCTGTTGCTTTTTTGAGAAGAAAGACTCAGTGCCCTCATTATCACGCAGTTAAGTTGTTTGGCGTGGGTTTCCAAGTGTTAGAATAGTCTGTTACATGAGGCAGTTTAGCAGACTTGGGGACAATCACATACAGCATTCTGATGCGAGATGTCCATCACTAATTACAGCTTCACTAATTAAGGGATTTTGTCATCCTAAGAGTTGATTGCATAGAGGCGACGTGCCTTTCTTGTAGCTACTATATGTTGTAATTGGTGGTTTTGAGTATTTCAGCGGAGATTGGAATATTGGATTGCTATGTTTTAACTGGTATATGGTATAACGACGAATTTGAGTGCTTTACCTCAGACTAGACTGCTATGTAGTACAGTAATAGTCAGGCACGTCATGGCTACTGGTTTAGTTTACTACGCAGGCATTACTGCTGAAACAGTTACTGTAAGTCGAATTGAATTATTATTCTTAGTCAATATATGCTGTCATTTTCGTCGTTTGCAAAACCCCCTCTGCAAAACCAAGAAACCATAAAAATCAAAAAACGTAGGGGGGAAAGAGCACCCTAGAATGAAACTGGAGGAGAAAAAATCATTATGATTAACGTGAAAGCAATGTAGTTAATGTAGGCGAAGTGGTTAGAAAGAATGAAACTATGAGACGCATATGGACACTCTCGTTGCAAGCATTTTCGTACTATCATTGAGAAAGAGAAAAAAGAACAAACCAGAACCTAGGTGAATGGAGTTCTGCTCTGAACACTTGGATTATCTAATAAATAAAAATTAAACATGCCTCTAGCTTAATGAATTTCATAGAAACAAGATGAACAGACTATTAACTTTGAAAAATATCAATTTTAAGTAGATAACGTTATGTTGATTCAAAGAATGACCTTTCAAATTGAATCAAACAAGACAATGCTAGAGGAAAGAATATTAGATAAATTGTAGAAACCAACATATTAAACTCTATACCGCCTGTTCATCAGTTCACCCAATTAGATGCGATTAACATTTAGAAATAATGTCTGTCTCTCTAATTTATATGCTTGCAAACTAGGGCAGTGAGAAATTTCTGTATTTATCAAGCCATTTCAGTCTTCTTAGATCGTGCTTTTTAATGTGTCAATTATATAAAATGCTGTTTGAGTTTTCAGCTTTCAACTACAATCTTCTTAGATGTTGCCTTTTATGTGTCAATCTTATCTATAGCACCCCAACCTAGGAAATTACTGTGCACTAGATTTTCATCAGGACTGTTGCTGCAAGCTGGTTATAAAGCTTTTATTATCAACTGCACAAGGAGGATCTCATGACTGCATCAAAGTTCATTGTTTAACTGGCCAGGTCCGATTCCTTTCCCCTAGGGGGGAATTGCTGTGCTATCTACTTAAAGATTTGTGCTGTGAGACATAATGTTTGTATTTTTTTTTATAATAAAAAGTCTCATACAACCACATGTCACCAACTCCCCCCCCCCCCCCTCTCTCGATTGCCTTTTTCTTAATGCTTTTACTATTTTTTTTTAAAGGATGATGGGGCAGACGATAGTGTTCATGAATCAATGCGAACAATTTTGCACTGAGGTTGGAAGCCTAATCTGCACAGCATAACTATATAAACGAGAACATTGTGGAATAAGTATTGCTGATTTAAAGCTTTGTTCACAATATTTTTGCATCATTGTTGCTGTTGACCACAGTTTGATGCGTATAGCAGCAGGAAAGGCATCCTGGTCACCCAGTAGTTGGAAGAAACAAGTCGAAAATGTTGGGATGCAACTCAGCCTTAAGAATGGACACCTAGCCTGCAAACCGTTGGAGCTTCTTTTGCTGTGGAATTTCTCCTCATAACGTTGTCCTTTTGGTCAAATCATGAGCTGAAGAGTAGCTTGGTGCTAACCGTAAAACTAGGAGCTCACATGATGGAGCAGACGATCACTTGGGGCATAAGGTACTTGTGATTATCTTTTTCTGCTCGTAGAAAAATTTCCCGTGTTGATGGTTCATAGCAAAACCACGTTTGTAACCTTCTTGTTACAGGTGTTCTGTTCATTGGAGAACACAAATCTCCCCCCCCCCCCCCCCCCAAAAAAAAGTAACTAAAAAGATCCTCTTATTGGTTCATCTAGACGTTTTCCATATCATGAAGAAAATAGTTTTTGATCCTAGAAATGGCTAATCTTTACCAATAAGAGGGATAGTGAAAAGTAGACTAAAACTTATTCGAATTTCATAGACAATTAGAACCAAACATCCCATATATTGTTCTTTTACCCAGTAAAAATTGACCTGATCAAAACTCAAGTCAAATTAAACATTTATGTTTCACGCTCACACATGTCACAATTTAACTAGCAATCCTTCATTAGTCTTTTGCCTAGTACTCATTTGGTATTCGTACAATTGTGAAACATGCATGTACGATCATTTTTTTACAACCTGGCCTAATTCAACCGCCATTTTCTTATTTATGCTACTTGTGATATTCACATTATGATGTTTGCTTATAGATACATGCTGCATGTCTAATGTGCCAAAACCAGCTCTCCCAACATATATCAAGAGCACAGTGTGACGCCTGCCGCCCGTCATACTTTCAACCCCCCTCGCCCAAGTTTCCGGAATTGGGGATCGGAACACCCCCCTTCCCGCCCATAGGAAAGCTTCAGAGTGATGTGGCTCGTCAGTTTTCAGACGACTGTAAGAGAAGTGGGACCCTGCGCTGCTGCCTATGTCAAGCAGAAAACTCACAGCTCCAAAGGGTTAAATATTATTAGCTCGCAGAATTCAGAGCTCCTCACGTCATGGATGATGGCATTTCAGAGGCTGTGGAAGACAACTTCTGCAAAGTGGCAACCCACAGGAGGAGATTTTCTGGGTGGAGTTTCCCAGGTGTGTGCTTATCCACATTTTTGTCCCTCTTCATTCACACCCCGCACGTTTGTCCAGGAAGGAGAGAGAGGAAAAGAAAAGAAAGAGTGAAAAACTTTGACACTGTACCCAATAGGAGGATCAGAGCCCTATCTAAAACCCAGAAAACCAGATTCACTGAAAGAAGTGAAATCATATTTTGGTCATGTGTGTTGTTTTGCCGGCTAGAAAATTAGACCTATTGAAAATGCCAAGTGTGCAACTTATATGGTGCAGGAAAGCTTGTAGAGCCACGATGAACAGGTTCCTGTTGACAGGTATCAACCCAGACTTCACATTAGACACGTCGTATAAGATTGGGGAATGCCCCTCCTATTTCACCTATTTAACACGGGGCCTCCCTCTTCCACTTTCCAGGTTATATATAACACAGTAACCCCAGAACTAAAGCTGGCTTATCAGTTGAATAGACCCGCAAAAACACAGGCACACGTGCACCCACACTCTCTCCTCTTTCAGTGTTATCGCTTGTTCTCTGTTTTTCCTCAATGTTGGACACCAAGGTGGGGGTAGGGGAGAAAAAACAGGGGAAGAGACAACAGGGTTGCCAAGCTAGCTCCAGGAAGGGGTGTATGAGGGGCAAGGGTGGCCCTGAGAATGCTCTCTGCACCTACAAGGGGGTCCGCCAGAGGACCTGGGGCAAATGGGTGGCTGAGATCCGTGAGCCAAACCGTGGTGCTCGCCTCTGGCTAGGCACCTTCAACACCTCTCATGAGGCTGCCCTCGCTTATGATGCTGCTGCCCGGAAGCTCTACGGGTCTGATGCCAAGCTCAACCTGCCTGACCTCTACCCGCCCAAGCCACCCCCAGCCCAAGTCTGCCCCTCCCCGCCTGCCCTGACCCCTGCTCCTGGCCCGCCCCCAGTCCCCGCTCGGGCCATCCCAATACAACAACTTGTGCAGAGCAGCTACTGCCTGGGTTGCTCCTCCGACACGAGCTGTGTTTCACTAGGCAGTGACATCACCAATTCTAGCAGCACAAGTCTCGAGAGCTATGGGGAGAACGAGGTTGGGATGATGATGAACCATGGCCTCTGGGAGAACCCCAATCCCAGCATTCCCGAGCTCGATGATGCCTTGTGGGCGGAGACGGCAATGGCCCTGGGCTTCCCCCCAACCGTCGTTGACCCACCGGAGTTCCCCATGGTCGACGACCCGAGCCTCCTGCCTGGGGAGTACTATGATGGGAGCTTCCCATTGGCCTGGCCTTGCTGAACACAACAGTATCCTGAAGAATAGGGGAGGGAGGGAAGCTCGATCGCCTACTGTATCTGTTGGTTTCTACTAGAAGGGAATAAGGGACACGGAGGTAACCGGATATTGGGAGAACTAGTGACATGTATATATAATTTCATATTATCACCACTATTTTAGACAGTAATATAGCTTGTAATAATTGATAGATATATATGTATAGTAACCTTTTCGGGTTTGAAATAGTACTATAGTTGGTTCTTATCTATTATTCGAAAGATGATTCTGGAATTCCTACTAAATCAATCTTTCTATGGGTAAAAATATCGGTAGAGGTAAGGTTGTCTACAGTTAGATCTTTCTAGATCCCGCAAAAGTCGGATTCACACTGAAAGTTTGTTGTTGTTGTTGTTGCTGCTGCTGCTGTTTTCGGCATAGAAAGTGAAAAGTTTGGGTGATGGGAAAGTGAAAGAGATGTGAAGAGGATGGCTGAGATTTCCCATGAAAAAACCCTAATGGATTCTCTGCTCTGGCCGCCAAAAATGGTGTGCTGAGTACTTCTGCGTAGTTCCGCAGCTGTCAGTGTGAAAGACATTATTATTGTAATATATCAGCCTTATCCATTATCCAATGGTCAGGCTGAGCAAATGGCACTCGCATTTATAAGCTTGGTATCTTTTTATTTCTTCAGGATATTTTTGTTGAATTGGTAACTTAAGATATTGATACTAGGATTTTAAATATTTTTAGTGGGATTATAGAGTAGTATTATACTTTAGAGGCTCTAGCCATGCAGCGCTTGCTTATACAGCAGTAATATGTTGGATTGCTGAATCTTCGTATGGTGAAAAGTTGGTCGTGTACGTTATCTAATAATTTTCCTGGTTAAAAATTTCTTGAACAGTGCCTCTTGGGTTTGCCCCTTGTATGAAGGTAAATTTGATAGATACACAAAAAAGAGTGGAGCTTGAATCGGGAACTTTAAACTGTCATTCTCATTCATCTGCCAAATTAAACAAAGCCTTTATTATGAAGGGATGCATATCTGATGCTTTTGTACGTAATTTTACAAACGACTACGATGCAACATGATCTCTAATCTCAAAACCTGGTATGAAAGCATTTTGTCAGAAACTTGAGAGGTTCTCAAACATTTCAAAATGAATAGAACCATATTTTGTCTCAAATTGAAGCAACAGAGTCCGTTTCTAGAACAGGAAGCCAGTATCTGTTGTGAAGCCACATTGAATCGGCTTCCACAGCATATCCATCCTGATTACGGTGCCAAGCAAAGTATGCATGCGTTCTGTTCTTAATGTCAAAAATGCCGTGTCCAAAGCTGGCTTCTCGATAAGCAGAGTAGTCAGGCTGTGGCTGGGTCATTCTGCATCCACAAATATCCACAATCAATTTCGTTGCTGTCATGGCGAACATAGCTTATCTAATCCTAAGGGTTCTTTCTGCTAATGGCCTAGTGAGGCTAAAGTAGGGTCTTGGATAAGGTCTCGGGTTTGGTAGAGGAAAGGATCCGGTCGGTCTGGACAGCAGTTTTGACCACTCCATATTTCCACAATTGAGAGAAGGCATTCCAAAACCTAGACTCGGGACCCTCTGCAATTGGATAGGGGTTTAGGTATGATCAAGCTAGGGGCTCTTTGGCTGTCATGGGCAAAGATGTTTACGTGTTTTCTTATATGTTCTCTTTTATTTTGCAACAACCTGAAATCTTTTTTGAGCATAAATAAAAGAGATTCAGAGATAAGTAGGGGAAAAGTATAAGGACATACTCGTATACCAATCCTTCAAGATTTCCCCCATCTCCAATGGTTATGTAAACTGGAGCTGACGGGTCGCTTCTGGGAGAACATTCACCGTTGGCGATGTTATATGCGATGTTGGAAATTCGCTCCTGCATCCACATACTCAAGCATAAGGACTTCATTCTATGTCCATTCTTATTAGGCCGCAATCAAGTCAAACTAATTCCAACCCAACTTCAGCTTTGGCTTAAACTAAGCCAGGCCTGAGGGCATGCCGAGCCCATTTGAACTCAGATGCTTCAGCCTTTCTCAGCTGCACAATGAGACCAACTAAAGCAAAGCTCACGTTCCCAGAACATGAAGGGACCCGTAAGTAAATAAATAAACTAATAAACTAAATAAATAAAAGGGGTTGGAGTATAGAAAACGGTTACTTACAGATCGCTCATAGGCGTGGACATGCCCAGCAAAGACAACATCAACCTTGTGTTTCACGAAATATGGTTCGTACATAACTCTCATGGTCTCTCCTTCCATGTAATGATGTACATAGCTGCTATACATGGGGCAATGCATGAGAACAATAAGCCAAGGCGTCTCTGCTCGGTTCACCTTAGGCAGTTCCTCCATCAACCACTTGTATTGAGGAGTGTACATCCCTACATAAATATTCATTGACGTGAATCAATAATAGGTGACTTTATAGTAATATCTGATAATTTGTTTGCAAGCCACAGAACATTATATAAGCCTCTGCTTTTGAATTTTCATTAGGACTGATGTTGCTTGTGCAAGCCAATGCTATCCATCTCTGGATTAAGAACCATTTTAGATTCAAGCCATCTGACTCAAAACTTCTCATTTTGCCCCTTGTTTTCATGTCACATAGTCGATGCTCCAATATGGGTGTGGACAACTGACCCCACATCAGTTCATTTCTATACTAGAAAACTCAAAATATTCAGAAGATCACAGACTTCAAAACCTAGACCGATGTTGGTAGCTAATCAAACATGTATGATATAATCCAAGTTACAATCGATTCAAAAACGCAAGCAAACAGCAAAGAACCTACCAAAAGCTGAGTACGAAGCCATGACAATGATATGGGCTGAAGCTCTTTTGATTGAATACCAATAAGGCGTCGTACTCAGAGAGGCTTTATATGGTGTGGGAAAACGATATGTGTATGGCTTAAAGGGAATGGGTTCACCCTGCAAGAAGCACACACATCAGTTCTTGGACTTGCAGCATCTCACTATTATTCGGGAGGAGGAAATAGCAGACTAAGATTCCTTTCATTTTGCATGGATGAATGCATCATACGCAATGATGGAAAACTCGTATGAAATTAACGGTGAATCTAAAACCACAAAACACAAAGTAACATGTCCACATGTTAATTGAATGACAGGCACTGGTTATCATACCAGAGCTGGAAGGAAGTCAATTTCATGATTCCCAGCCACCCAGATCCAAGGTTGATAAGCCGCATTTCTTTCAACGAATCTTCCCCATGTATCCCACCTTGCATTGTCATGATTAGGGTAGTTATCTGCATAAGAGAGATCTCCAACGAACAAAAGTGTGTTTCCTTTTGTTGGGTTTCGCTCATAATGTGTAAGCGTCCTGTTTGAATCGTGTGTCTGACCAAGATCCCCTGTTCACAGGTGATTTGAAAAAAAAATTGGCATCATTCCAGAAAAAATAAAAAAAAGATTTCACAATTTTTTTCTTCTTCTCAATACTGAATGTTTTGCAACTCCATAAAAAGATAGCACGACAGAAAAACGTTCAGCATGAAGTTCCATTCTGCACATAAACTGACGCAATGACAGCAACATGCATCCCCAATAATACTGACAAAGAAAAGGGGGG
Source organism: Selenicereus undatus (assembly GCA_017589665.1). Taxonomy (NCBI): domain Eukaryota; kingdom Viridiplantae; phylum Streptophyta; class Magnoliopsida; order Caryophyllales; family Cactaceae; genus Selenicereus; species Selenicereus undatus. The sequence continues at coordinate 71,471,297 of JACYFF010002017.1, read as the reverse complement.
GGGGGTGCAAATGCAATATGCACAGCCATAATTAAAATGTAGGAGAAACCATACCTATGAGCCCAAAAGTGTAGGGCACGTCAGGACCAGGTGCTGGGGGTGTTGAAAACCAAAATTGCCTCTTGGAATCCCCAGCTCCAACCTCATAGTAATATTTTGTGTCAAACTGCACTTATCCTATGTTTAATTAGGACAAAAAGGTTCATCACATGATGGAAAATGCATGAGGATTCTGAGGTGTATACCTCCAACCCCGTGATTGTGCAGTGATGGATGTATCCTGAAGTGTAATTGACGTACTTGTAAGTAAGAACAATGCCCTCTGCCGTTTTCTTTTCATTGCTATTTTCATCCCAGTAAGTTACAATGTTTGAGCCAGGCTCATCAGGGGTTGTCCAAGAGACAATCACCCCTTTCCCAACAAGATCTCCTTGTGTTATATGTACCTTCAAGAACCAAATTCATAGCATAAGCAAAAACAAGTATGATGCTGACGCAGCCTCATTTATCAGCAAAATAATTAAGAGTCTATGACTATCTACATCACTTATCATCAACATTGCTAATGACTAAGGCTGTCCTGACATAAATTGCCTTTCCCTTGTTTTTGACATAGGTATGACATTTTGATCAATTACTAGATCGTTTTGGAGTCAAGAATATCAAATTAGCTTTCTTATTGCCAAGTACCAATAATTTTGAGTATTGGGATTAACATCAAAATCTCAAGGACCATATAAATACTATCCCTAGGGGATTGGAAGGGAGGGGGATTAACCTAGAAACCAAGCTGCTATAAAAGGCAATCATCCCCAACATATGAAACCATACCATTCATGGAGTTCCACCAACAGAGGGTGTGCAAGGTTGACATGTAAAAATCCTTACCCCTCCAATTAAAGAGTTTCTCTCCACTATTCCATATGACCCTGAATTCAGAAAGCATTAACTGCTGACTATTCTAGAGAGAGGAAGGATGGCTTGTGGGGCGTTTTGCACTAATCCAATACTATCCATATTTTGCCATAAGTAATCCCCCCCCCCCTCTCAGATGTAGAAAGAGGACATAGACAAGCTCCATAATAATTAGGAATATCTAAAGCATCACATCCATGAATCACAAACTACAAGTGAACTTTTGCGCATACATCCATAAAATAACCCAAAAAAAGGTTCTTAATTGAGAGTTTACGGCAACATTTACAGTCTAAACAAATACAATCATAGAAAGCTGAAGACGACAATAACAGTAACTATATATATAAAAAAAAAGGCAAATCAAAGTGACTATGATACCTGTTCAGGAGCATTATAACCAGGAGGAGCTTGAAATACATCACTATCCAGGGGCATATCAAGGGAAAGGTCAGCACTCCTTAAGAAGCCGCTGGTCTTACCCCCATCACTAAGCTCTGAACAACTCAAGATTATCACACCCACAAGAAGTAGTAGTATTGTATAATTACCAAAACCCGACCTCAAAATCATCGCTGCTTTCCCTTACAACATGACCCAGAAGCTAAAATCTCCCCCAAATCTTACCAAGTTTTACCTATTTTTGAAGTGGGTTTTGCATTTATATCATGAAGAGGTGATTGGAGAATGATGGGTATTTACCAAAATAGGGCTCCGATCAGCTTCAGGTGGCAAAGTTAAATCTGTCAGAGAGATTAAGTTTAAAATCGACACTTGCGTGTCCATATTATGTAGGAATATCCTCCCGGTGATTCGGATTTCAGCTATTATACTAAATTAATTCTGACAACTACAAGTTTTATGAGGAACTCGACTTCTATGGGCCAATATTGGGTGTCAGCCCAGAAATATGTTAATTGTTATCTGGGCCAGGTTCAATCCCAGAGAGAGCCATTAAATCATTTTCATCATCCCTGATTTGTCTGCATTATTAAAAAAAAATAATAATAAAGAATTTATAATGAATTTCAGAATTTATTTAAGGAGTGGTCTATTGATTTTGAAATCTTTATTTGTAAGATTTAAGAAGCTAGTTTGTGCCCACACTTTTCCACACGAAGATTAACAATAATAGTTTTATTGACTCCATCAGAAATGCTAATGCACAATTACCAGGGTGAAGACACTACTACTTGCTTTATTGCAATTGCATTAGTAGCTTCACCCGTACCTTCTGCTGTTACTTTACTGTTTTTAGTGCTCCATTTAGTAGAGCTGGCCCTAACATCACAGATCTATGAGACATAGATGCAGTTTTCTTCTTGAACGGTAATGGTTTCCCAAAGGCATGACTAAGAGTCTGTTCTTTTCATTGAAAAATTATAAGTGCGGAATAGGTGGGAGTGAGAAGGGGGGAAGAGTGGTTGAAAGTGGGTATGAGTGGAATGTTATATGTGGTTGTGGGAAGGTGTGGGAAAGAGTTGAATGAAATAAGGGAGTTAATGCAAGTTACGTCTTTTATATGTGGTTGTGGAAAGGAGTGGGATGTACCTTCACTCACCCCGAATCAACATTGATGTTAGTAAGTAATGAACAACAATCACAACAATAAACTAGAAATTGAGAAAGATGTGACTTGAGTGAATGAACACTGAAGTAGGAAAAATGAGCAGAAGTATATTTGAAAAAGAATAACTTATATCTTAATTATGAATTGGAAAAATAATTAAAAGCCTCACCACAATGAAAGTGCTAATGTTCTATTTACATTAGGCATGATCATACAAAATTACAATATTATCCTTAGTATCTATTATTAATTTCCATTACAATCCATCCAACATGTTTGACTTAAAATGAAAACAAAAAGATTTTGGATAAGTTGGATAGGTCCAAGTGGAAATGTCAAAATTCATTTTGTGTAAAATTCAGATCAAATAAATAAAAATTCATTTTGTGTCAAATTCAAATGATAGAAACAGAAACATCGTTTGGGTTTAAAATTCAGGTACAAAATTTGTAACGTTCCAAAACTTGTTTAGATTTAAAATTCGGGCAACCAATTTGTAAATGCCCTGTTTTTTCCAAGTTAGACGCATTGGATAATTGGATTGGATAAAATTTTATTAGCCCCAGGCCCAGGCCAAGCCCCAATGGCGCCCAGGCCAAGCCCCAATGGCGCCATTGTTCTTCAAGCAGCCAACGATCAAGGCACAATCAAGTAAGCACCGAATTGGAATCGTTATCGAGAGCGCCTCTTCTTATTTATTGCAGGGGTGCCCACTTCTACTCTTTGATTCCCATGGTGTTGAATTATCGGATTAGCGAAGCCCTTCAATTTGTTTGGCGTTGAGGTATTTCTTCCAACCCTTCAAATTTGGGGTTTACTAGTAATTGTAGAACGTGAGATTACTTGTTCAGTTATGTTCATCATTGCTCGAAGCTTATCGACAATTATCGAGTTGATTGTTAACTGTCAGTTGTTTGATTATGATGTTCTAAGTTCTGATTAAGATTTGTGATGTTCTAAGTTTTGATTATGATGTTCTAAGCTTATCGACAATTATGCTCTCTATTTCCTCTTTTTGCGCAGAATAGTATATGCAGGTGCAAAGAACTGTCAGTATATTTGCTGGTCTAAATCATTAGTTTTTGGTTGGTTCAACCCTCCTTTTTTTTGGGGGGGGGGGGGGTTGGGGGGCTGGGAATCCCCCAATTAATGTTTTGGGGGCTGGTATTCATTCAATCTCAAGCTTGAGTGTCTTCAATTTCAAATATTGAATGAAAAGGAGATTTGTCGCCAAATAGGTTCAATTTGAAGCAAAAATAACCACTCTTTACCAGTGACTTATGGAATGTGTATGATCTTATCTTCATATCTCTTGTAAACCTTGAAATTATAGACTTGAACCTTTCTACAAACCTTGTGGACTGAAAGTTCGTGGGGCAGTTAACAGTAAATCATTGTTATTTCATTAACTAAGCAATATGGCTTTAGACAATCTATGCTGGAACACAAAATGCTCATTATTATGGGGCAATCACAGGCAGTAATAAAAACTTTACCATTTCATTAATGAATTGAGAAGATGGTTATGGAATCAGTTTTGCTGAGGGTGGCGTTCTTCTCTTCTTTTATATTTTTTGCACCGTAGTGGTCTGTTATTGATTCTGAAGTGCCTTTCCTCTTGATCCCCTAATATAATTAATGGTATGGAACGCTTGGTAAACACCACCTTTCCAAATAAAGGTGGTCTAGTGGGGTTGGGTTGGTGTAGATAGACCTTCTCTATGCAGTTACCGTAGTATCTGTGTGCATGAAAAAGCGGAGAAAGTTATTGCAGTCATATAAACGTTAGAAAAAACGAAAAAATACTGACAGATGAAATTCACTGTAATGAGGTACTGCACAGGAGACAATGAGGGTTGCGGTTTTCCCAATTATAAATGGAGTTCTACTTTTCCGGCCAAGTGAAGCTAGAAAAACTTTAAGTGGATAATTGAAAGAATGTTGCAGTGTACCTAGTAAAAAAATTGTGGATATCGTGTTCTTTAAGAGGATATCCCATTGAGAAGGTGATAAAAATGGTTCTGTCCTCTGATGTTCCTTTCACTACTGTTGGTTGCCATGGCTTAGCATTGGGATTCAATATGCCGGTAATGTCCATGGCTTAGCATTGCAGAGAAACTGCAATGAAAATTGGGGGCAAATGATGAGAGTCTGTTTGAGAAGAACAAAAAATATAATTGATGCTTCCCAATGAGTTTGAGCATACACAGGGGAAGTAGGCCTATTTGTACTCAAACTGCTAAAGGGGAATGATTATTGAGAAATCCTTGGATAGAAAATATTCATTTGGATGGTTTTCCTTATTCATTTCTACATATTTTATTCATATATATTCTTGTCATTTCCTTATTTCTTCTTGCATTGCCATTTTTTCTGTTTCATAATAGCATGATTTGGAACAAGATGAAGAGGATTTTGTTATACTTTGGGAATGTGAAAGGACCATATTTCTTCCTAAATGTGTTACAAATATTACGAGCTTAATTGAATATGATATCTAACCATTTTAACTAGGAATCATGTCCGATGTCACGGTCAATCCTATATTTCTTGGCCTGACTAATTCTGTGGATGCTGACATCAATAACACTATATATTAGGAAAAATGAAATGCTCAAAAACGTCAAATATGACTGGAATGTTGTCTTACGAGGGTCTTTATTCATATGGTGAACGATATGGTGAGGAATGTTGTCTTATGAGGGCCTTTATTCATTTTTAACTAGTAACAAGAAAAGAAACTATACTTGAGGGACCTGTTGTAAAGTTACAATTGAAGGTGTGCAGTTGGTTAGAAATTTTGTAGATATCTTCTGTTAGACTACATGAATAGATTAAACTAAGTAGGACAACATTAGATATTGTATATTTGTAATGACTTCAGGCTCCCAGAAACTTTATGAACTTGCATTTTTATTATGTTGCCTCATTTATTTCTTTATGTATGAGCTATTTTGCTCTGTTCTTCTTATCTTTTTGAAGCTCATAAACAGCAGCCTATAGGAAAATTTGCTTTTGTATTGGCATAAAGCCTCCATTGAGGTGTACCTATTGCGGGAGGTGGCTTTGACTGCTCGATTCTAAGGCGTATCTTTATTTTGCAGCATGGTAGTTCTATTATCTAGCTGTCAAGAGATGAAGCCACTATTTCTGCTGTCTCATGGCTTGTTTGTGGTTTAACAAGAACATAACATGGAAAGCAAATCTTACCAGCTGAGTTGCGCGGGGGGGGGGGGGCCCCTAGCAGTTTGGAGGCATGGGGCATTTGAAATAATCATGTCATGAAAGAATGAGCATAATATACTAACCATATGCCTTCTGCAAGGGCGCCAGTTAGTTGTAGATATGTGTCCTAAGACCGAGTATGTTCAGTGTATCTTGTTGGCAATCCTTACCTTAATCCACCTGAGGTATCCACATTTTGGATAAAGCCTGTAGACTTGGACAATGGCTGGTGAACAGCTATGCCCTGAGACATGTCTTTATTTTTTCTTGTGTTTGTTACGTAAGCATGTGTTACAAGGATTCCACTCAAGTCCCGCTTAAAGTTGAATCTGTCTCAATTCTAAATGGAATGGCAATAAATTTTGTACATTCGCCTCTTTCTTCTGTTCTAAAATATGACCGCCTGATTCTCTCATCTAATTCCAGCATCAGAGATGTGAATGCTTTGGGTCATTGCTTAAGGAAATCTCATCATCCCCTATATGTGCCTATTGCTAATTATCATTCTTCTTCCATACTAGCTGTTAAGTGCATTTGTATTCTTTCTTCCTTTCTTTCTTATGTTCCCCCCCCCCATGCAGGAGGGTACCAATGTGAGCATCTCAGCAAGTGACAGCCCCAGCCGAATCAAGGTAATACTATCCTGAACGAAATCTGCTGCCTGCTTTTACTAGTCCACAATCTCCAAATGTCGCCTCCCTCATTTCGAAATCTTGGGACAGTTTTGTTTCATTTCACTTTTTCATATTCACATTTGCTGTTAAACTGTCAGTGTCTAAGAGTAGCGGCTGTTGACTTTGCGGGAATATTGTTTGTTTCCTTTTCCCAGTACTATAAGATGCATTCAGAGAATAGCTATCATCATAATTCTTAGATAATGCATAGTTCACAGTGATGCTTGGATTAGGAACTTGGTAATGATGAAGGTCACTGAAGTCAAGAGGAAGAGGCACAGTCTATCAGGTGTGATGAACTCCCTAAAACATTGGCCTGCTTGTTGTTGTGATATACCATAAATAGGTATCACTGTAAATTCCTGAGTCCAATAATGTGCGTAATTTTCTATTAAATCAAACCAACAACTTTTAACACATAACAGGAGGATTCCGCGCCCCCCTTTTTTTTGTTTGGAGGAAGGGGGGGGGGGGATGCTGTGGGTTTCAAGAGAGCTCATTAAGTCAGCCCCACCCCATCATACATGTCTCAGAGGAGATAATACTGATCATGTTCACTTCCTAGTACCTAGCTAATTAATTTTACCTCCCTGCCTGAAGCAAGACTTCTTACACACACCAAAAAAACAAAATTCTTTTCGTCGATGCAGGCATAGTAGTTTGCCTGTTTGTCAAACAGAGCTGCAAATTCAAGGTGAGGTTTATCTGGGTTGCTGCTGTTAGACATTTTCGGAGGATGGATGAAGGAGTGGTTGAGCAAGGGATGACTTGGATAGGCTGGGAGACCTGTTGTGACCATGCTCTGCAGCTGAAGACTGAATTGCGATGGTGGCCTTTGCAAACTTTGCCTCCTGGCTTTTTCCCCATAAAACTAGGTATAGTCCTGCTATGATCAATATTGCACCGAGGATCCTGTTACCAAAACACAGGCAAACTGTCAGACAGTCTACCTTCATTCTATTTAAAATTATAGACTAAGTCCACTCTTCTTCTGTTATTGTGGTTGTTTACTTGTTTCCCCTCCTTTTTTTGGGAGGGAGGTGTTAATCAGCAGCTAGCCAATGATGGTGAGGTATCACTGATATTGGCCATTGGTCAAGATTCCAGCAAGTGGCAGTGGATTATCTAGTCACTTTTAAGGTGTTATATGCATCATTTCATGCATCAAGCCTTATGGAATGTAACCTAACATCATCCATGCAAGTGGATCTCATATGTTGCCGATTGAATTCTGCGGGGTCTTGAATCCAGAGTTTGGCTTGGACAGTGAAAGATGAGGGAAAAGTTTGTGGGTAAGAGGTAGAAACAGAGACATGTAATGAGGGAAAAAGGACGGGGGTGGGAGGCTCAGATAGACATACCCTCCCAAGTAGAATTGTTCTCCCAAAGCAATGGAGGCCATAATAGCAACAACCAGAGTCTGAACAGGCTGATACACTGCCACGAACACTGGGCCTCCCCTGTCAATACACCATATTTGTACAGCAAAAGCAATCCCTGATGCTACCACTCCCTGCATTGCAATATTGATGGTCAGGAAATGAGTATTATATCAACGAAACTAAGATTAAACCAAGTCATTGTAGTCCCCTGGAGTCCCACCTAGGGGCCTGTTCTTTTCATGGGTCAATTCTAAAATACCAACATCAACTCATTTCAACCTATTTCAACCCACTTCCACTATTTTAATCAAGTTCAATTTATCATATAAAAAAAATTCAATCCACTTCAACCTACTTCAACCTTCTCCAACTCACCTCAACCTATTTCAACCTATCTCAACCTACTTTACCCTTTTACCTACCCCAATTTACCTACGAAAAGAACAGGCCCTAGGTAAAGGACGTAAGACAACATATATGTGAAGTCTTGCCCCTACAGCTGAACTGTAAAGAGGCTTTCCCCATGAATATTATTTCAATTTCCATGGTTACTACAAATTGCATCTCTCTAAAATCTGAAGCGGTATTCAATGATTACTATAATTTCTTTCTCTACTCTGCCTGGCTTAGTGGTGAGGAATTCTTACTTTTCAGAACAAATTTTTAGATTTTTCAAGTGCATACTCAACTAAGATCATCTCAGTGGGTGTTTAAGACTAGAAGAGATGTGGATTCCTTTTTCTCTTGCTAGTGACGTCCCTGTCAAACGATCAGACTTCGGATAGGCACCTGTTTTGGGACCACAGGAGAAGAATAGAGAAAGGGAAGGATCACAAGGTGAAAAAGAGAAATAGGGTTATGATTGGATTCTTCTTTTTCTTCCTGGATCTCTCAATTGCTTTTCTTTTGGGAAAGCTAAACCCCGTGAAACTACTGAAGAAAGAAAAACCTGTTAAATAAAAACTCCATATGAGCTGCCGTTTATTTTCCTTTTAAGTGGAACTTTTCTTGGAGGAGACCTTCTTTGGGGCATTGCCACATCGGTCAACAACCGTACTTATTAAACTGGTGTGGGCAATGCACAAAATTTCATATGTATACCCTTGTATATATACCAAATATTTGGGTGTTGGTATAGGCATTCACAAACACCCTGAAGAAAATTTCCCCTCTTTCGTGAATCTGCGTATGTATCTAGCATGGAACAATGAAACTCATTTTAGTTTCCTTCATAATAGATGGTCTAACATCTATCTTATGCAAGAGGCTATACTAGTCTTCCCATTTGTCAAATACAATGCAAAGTATTTCAAGTAATGACCTTCTCTTAGGAGCTAAATCATATCCATTAGTTATGTTGCTCATCGCTAGGTGGTCAATTGGCACAATTGCATTAAATGAAATGACTGCATGAGTCGAAACCCATCGTAATTACCAGATAAGATCTGGTCCTAGCAAGTCGCAACATTTCTTTTAGAAATGTATGATATTTCTTTTTGATTATCAGGTTGTCTTAAAGTTAAGATTAGTACTTTTGAAACAGAAATCATATATTTTATGGTATGTGATCTTTAATCGTAGGGGTCAGGAGTTGAGCCAGAAGCCGGTGCTTGTTTCTGTTATTACTATTAGTTTTATCTTTATTATTGTATGCAACTATCCAGAAATGTGTGTCTAGCCCTGTACAGGTACACAGGGAAATTTCTGACTTTGGTTAGCCTGCCAGCATGCGTTGGCCGGAGATAATTTAGTCATGCTTTGAAAGCTTTAATTTGGTTGTTCTTAATTGCATGACCCTAGGGGTTTCTTCAAATGAGTATATTCTCCATGTTTCTCCAATGCCAACCCATAGTATATTAATGCACACAAACATTATTTTGAGGGTATTTGAGTAAATTCAACATCCAGAAAGCATTCAATGGTGTCCTATTGTGTTTGCTGTAGCCTGTAGTTGTTTTATAAGGGTCCAAAGGTGGTTTTGCTTGAAGCAACTTAATTAAATTGGTCCCGGAGAATATTAAATTGCTTCTGTGCTGAACAATCAAAATGCACTAATTTTGAGTCAATTTTTTCGCTTGCAATGTTTCTGTTTCTCTCATTGATTTCAGGCTAGGAATGGTTCATAGTATTGTGTCATGCTAGATATTGCCAGTTGTATGTCTTCGTGTGACTTAACTACAATCCCCGGCTAATGATAATGTTGCTGGGGATAGACATGAGGTTGATCGTATGGAGTGTGTATCATTGTCCTAAGCATAAAATGAGTGAGATTTGGTTGGTTGTGTGGGCACAACCGACCTGCTTGTAAGAGTAAGACTACATGCATTTGGGTCTTCCTAGACCGTGCTTTAATAGGATGTATGGCTGAATGCTGGATTTGGGTGTATAGAGTGCATGAAGCAAGTACCAAATTTACTTAGCAGGTTGCCAGGGTCTATAATGGAATGGTGGTTTGCTGATTTGCTGCTGGTGTAAAAGTGCATGAGTCCAGGACCAAGTTACTTACCGCGTACAAGATACTGAAGAGCTCCCCACCAGAGTGAAACTTCCAAGCCTCAATGTCCCTCTCAAAGAGCGCAGCAATAATCAAAAACTGTATCAGGCCGAAGAAGCAAGTATAGGAGGTGACTGAGAGCCGTGCTGGGTACTTCTTCAGAACAGGTGCCTGCAGAACAAGCCAGCCAGACCAAGAAAGGCAATGCCCTATCAGGAATATGCAACCCAAGGTCCAGTTCTTGCCATTGGCATCTCCCAGTAAGAGAAACAAGGGTGTGGTTTTATGGAGTTCTGAGGCTGGACTGTATATGGCTGGACCCTTGTATAGTGTGATAACTGATGCCCCAGCTACACAGAGCACTGTTCCAGCCACTTTGGCTATTCCATCCTTTCTGTCTAGCCTCACTTTTTCTATCCTGCATATCAGACATCACAAATTCCGCAAGTTTTAGAACCTACCCATATTTGTAGATAATAAAACATTGAAGCCCATTTTCAGACATTCGAACATCAATTTAAGCTTTTGACTGATTTCCTTGATTGGCAATGGTATACTAAGCTTTTAGGTGTTATCAACAAATACATATGTGCCATGTTGCTTAGATTAAAAGTCTGCAACATGGGCACTTCGATGTCCTAGTATTACACTTGAACTGTTTGCATGTTTCAGGTCAAAATGGAAGCGTCAAGTGTCCATGCTCAAGTAAATTCCGGTGTTCAACAAAAGAGTGTGATACGAAATGAAGAATTGGGGTAAAGGTCTTATGAAGAGATATGAATTGAAGCTTACCTGAGAATTGCTGCCATGAGGAAGGTGAGAGCTGGGACAGAATTTTGCACAGCAGATGCAAAAGTGGGAGATGTGTTGTCCAAACCCAGCAGGTAGAATCCTTGATTTGCTGTTATTCTGTCAATGCAAGGTACAAATCAAGTTAAACTCCACAGCTAAGAACTCCTACACGCCATTGTGCACTTTTTATAATGATTGATTAATAGCGTTTATTATCGATCATACCCAATGAGAGCAAGCAGGAAGAACTGAACCATGAACGAGAGGTTAATAGCTGGCCTCTCCTTCCTGATCAAAAAACAGAGTTAGATGCAACGATGACCCAAAGACATGAAATTTACTGTAATTTTCCTTGGAGAGAAGCGTTGAAAATTTTGAGGACATACTTTTCAAGAAAATAGGCGAAAGGGAGGAGGAGAAGCAATGCGATCATGTTCCTATAAACAGCAAAGACAAGCATGCTTGTACCCATGTTAAGGGCAGCTCTAGAGACGACATGGAACCCGGCATACCCAAACTGCAACGCCAGCATGGCGGCATGCAGTTGGAACTTCTCAGGCATCGAACACCACATTCTTCTGGCTGAGGAAGCACTTCCATCTGCCATTGATGTAAACTTGATCAACTGCAAGAGAGAGGAGGGTGAAGAGGGAAAAAATGAGAGGGAATGGTGAGAGGTTTGAACCAAGTAGTTGGACTATATATACTAATTTTAAAGGCAGTATTGAATTGGGTCCCTCTATTTGATCTTGAGTTAATAGCTAGAGGCTTGAAGTCTAAGGAGGTGTGGTATATACTCAGTGTTATATTCAAAGGTAAAATTGCTACATCATACATTTTCTTTGCCCCACCTGGTGGCAAAAATTTTGAGGTATTAGATTTGGGTTCTGTATGTCGTTTGGATCTTTAGTATTGGAAAATTTTACTCTGAACAAGCATTTTATGTACTTAAAATATACCTACATGGTTTTAATTTTAGTTTGAAAATTTACCATTAAATATCTTATTTCAAAAGTCGAATTTTACATGCATAATTTCTGGGAGGTGTTTTTTTTTTTTTTTTAATGTCATGTTGGATTATTATATTGAGTTTGGTATATTCTGAAATTCATTGTTAGCATATCTTTGATTTGGCTTGTCTTCAATTGATTGTTCAAAATACTTGCTGTCACCATGTGTGATTAATTGTTTATCCAATCAATAACTATTTTGATAATTATGCAAAAGTCAAATCAATATTAAAATTAGACAGTTGAGAAATGTTTTTGGTTGTCTGCCATACCCTACTACTTTTCCATTTTTTTTGTAAAATTTTTAAATTTTTGTTTTTTCCTGTTTTTTAATAGTCCTGCAAGCCAAGGTGACGAGACAGGGATTGATTGGCATGAGGAACAAGGTTCTGTTTTGAAGGCATGCCATTAATGATGGATAATTGAATGAGTAGGGATGAGAGAAAATTAGCAAAAGAGAGAAAGAGTGTGAGAGAGAGAGAGAGAGAGAGGAATGTGAATGAAAAAAGCAGCCATTGGCATTGATAGACAGCAAAGCACGCACGAGGGGTGGGGGCGTGGGGGGTGGTGGTACTGGTGGGGTTATTCTAGAGTTGAAAATGGCTAACTCGACACAATAACACGACACGAACCCGACCCGAAGTTACGGAGAGAAAAGCGAACCCGACCCGTTTCCCAACTCTAGGTTGTTCCCCGCTGATATTAGTCCCTTTTTAAATTTACCTTTTTCTTTAATAAATTAGACTATCTATTGGATTTCCTATCTTAGAATAAGGTCCTTGCTCGATAGCTCAACAAGTTTCGGAGTAAAGGGAACACTAGTAAGAGTGTAAGACCCAACTCCTAAGGCTTAACGTCCTCTGGCCTCCACTCCCAAATAAGTTGACCATGGAACCCCCTCCCTTCATTTTTTTCCCACGGTAGGGAGGGGGACAAAGAACAACAGTGCCAAATAGCTAATAACCTTTTGTTTTTAGAACTTTTACCTACGCACTACTCATTTGTATGCTTTATGCAAATGTCAATTACTTCAATTGAGCAACCTTTAAAGTTGGGAGTGAACGGCTACTTCTATTTGCACTTAGGTCGAGCTGAAAATTAGCCCTGAAAATGAAAATATATTCATATAATATAAATAGTCTAAGTTGGATATACTAATATGTTTTTCTTTTTTCCTTTTTTGGGAAGCATCTACATGTGAATGTTCATCATCATTTGAACCCTCATTTTAAGGGATCGAAGCTTAATTGAGGTGTTTCCTCAATGTGGGTACTGCTCTTCTGTCACCACCTTTACTTTATGGGATTTTATAGGACACAATATCCCCCTCCCCCCCCAAAAAAAGGAACAGAATTAATCAAACTGTTATTTGCAGAGAGATTTTTAAAAAATGTTTTAAAAAAAGCGTACACATTTTGACTATAAACCTCATCATCATCATTGGAATTTTTTGTGAAGGAAAATTATTGTGATTTGTACGGAATGGTTTGGTCCTTATGATGATGTTTGAAAATTTGCTTCGATGGACACATATGTCACACAAATTTGAATATTAATTGATTATACACGATGTGTATGTCTTCTAATCAAATATATATATGTATATATATATATATATATATATATATATATATATGTTTTAAATTAAATATTTTATTCATATATCTTAGCAATTTAGAGATAAAATTTCATAAACATCCAACAGTTTGCTTAAATAATATAACTTTTTTCTGTTGACTTATCAAAATTGTATAACTCAAGAGCTCAACCTAAAGCCGTTAAAAGTTCAACTAGGATTTTCACATTATCCCAAATTCAAAATATGTAGTCCAAACTGAAAGAAACCAACAAAAGTTGGTTAGGTACGTTTAGGATTGTGGTGGCAAAAAATTACCTAAATCATGCAAATTAGGTTCTAGCTAGTTATACTTTTATACATAATATAAATAAGTGCGATATCGAAGACTACTTGACCGGATGGTTGGTCAAGTATTACTGTCTTTCCATACTCTTTGCCCGGGTTCGACTTGAGAGAGATGCATTTGTTGTTCATTGTACGAGGTTGTGCGGTTAGACTTGAATTGGTTCCTGGGGTTGTTACCTAGGTTTTGATATCCCTTATCCCTGACTTATTCTGACACACTGATACCCCAGAGATAGGGCCCTAGTGGGTGAAGCCTACTTACCGCAAAAATAAATATAAATAAGCACGATGAAATTTTCTAGTGCCAATAAAGAGCTAAAATACATTGGAATCCCAGATACAGAAAACTGTTTACCTGAATTCAAAATACAATTAACATTATGTCTTCTTTGTCCACATCCATAGTGTTAAGTCTATCTTTGTGTGCATTGATTTGTTTTGCTTAACTAAAGTGTTTTGGCACAATAGTCATAATGCATTTCTACGGGCATCGTACGTTCAAATTCCCCTTAGGAGAATTTGCTAATGAGCTCCCTTAGCTTATTGGACTTGGTTACCTTTAGGTCTCCACTAAATATAGTCTAATATGTGTCCATCCTACGTATCTAACAAGTTTGAGTTCACTCTGTCCTTCGTACTTATTTAATAGTTTTGTTAGACTGCAATTCTATTTTTAGGTCTTTAACCATTAGCTTAAATTTTTAATTGAGTTGGTTCTTAAACAAGGCATTAGAGCCTTTTTGATCTAGAGGTATCGAGTTTGAATCTTAGCAGTCCTCATATTGATTTACTACGCAAGGTTGAGAGAGTCTTTGCAGCAACCACGCTTCAAACACAAAGGACTTTGGTGCATGTCTATTTATACTACCTACGGTGAGAAGAAGGGTGAAGAGGACTGACCGGCTTAAATAAATAGGTCGGGTTCGATTATGACCAAATAAATTATAGAGGGCACACCTGATCTCGAGAAATTGAATACTGAATACCCATCTCCGTCTCCTCAACGTCCTCTGGCTTCTTTTGGTCGTGGGTCACACAATTAAGCAGATGGCTACAATCGACTAATTTTAATTGGACGAAAGGGACCATAAAGCATTTCATTGTCTGGTTTTAATTTGTCACATTGCCTCAAGGAACTATTATTCCTCCTCAAGGGACCATTATAAGAGTGGAAATTGATTAGTCGGGCTGGCAACAGTTTCTGATGTTAACATTAAAATTATATTTCACGTTTTTAGCTTTTTTTTGAAAGTGTTTTTCTTTAGATGAAAAAGATAGGAACGAGCCAAAACCCAATGGGTTGGTTCTTCATTGGAGATAACTAGATAGTTTAGACCCACAAGGAGTATGTTGACAAGGAACAACTTCCCCTCCAATGAGGAAATGTTGTGCTAGCAACTATACCATGTACATACGTGGGTCTATAAAGGCAGTGGCGTAGCCAGGAATTTATGTTAGGGTGCCAACCATAAACTTTCATATTATTATCCGTACGAACGTCATCCTTCACTTGTTTCTTGAAAAAGAAGTCAATTGTTCATTTTGACATAGTTTTAGCCGACCTACAATATATTATTTAGGTCATTAAATTTATGAAATAATTTTAAATTACAAATTAAGAATTAAATCAAATTTCAATTCATTGATGAATTAAATAATATTAAATTATTAATCAAACGAATTACTAATTAAATCTAGTCCAATAGGGCTAATCAAACATCCAAAAAAAAAATTATCAAACTAACTAGCTAGGCATATCACTGATTGAATCAGTAAAAAAAATTCATTGTCCTTGTAACTCTTATTTACAAGACCAAAACTAGTTAAGTCCATTATCTATCCTTGCGCACCTAGAAGAACAAAACTTTGATTAAATAAAAAACTTCACATACCATCTGTAATTCTTGCTTTGTTGTGTCAAAACCTTGCATCCAAATATCCAATCAATCAAACAATATAAAAATCCCTTGGCTCTTGCACCAATAGTCCAATAGTGATGCGTGAATCGTGTACATGATGTCTGCAACATGTTGGTGTAGAGAGAGAAAAGAGAGAAAGAAGGTTTGAGGGTGCAAAAAGCTATCAAAAGTAGTCAAATTGATTAAAAAATTAAAACTGATGAGAATTGACGTCTGCCCCCTCAACTTCTGTACTAGGGCGGCTAGAAACGTATTAGGCCTATAAATTAACCTATATTATTTTGACTCTTAGGCTGTTTTAGTAATTTTTTTTTTTTCAAAATCATGGGGGGCCATGGTCCCCCCCCCCCCCCCCCCAATTTCGACCATGTATAAAGGTAAAAAAAAAAATGTGGCAAGTTTTGAAGGGAACAAACCATCTGTATGTTTAAGGGGAAATCGGGTTTGAACATTTGAATATGCCAAGATATCGTATGGTCATTAAATCATATTAAAGCAAGCACAGCGGAGAGGAAAGATCTCCAAGGAAAACTCCGAAGACAATGAGCTACTACTACACCACCAAAGTGAATGGTACTGTTACGAAGTACGTACATTTGTGGCCCTAATAATTTCTCTTGGCTTGCACAAGGCCATGCATGGCTTTCTTGTTAGGTGAGGAAGCAAATAGCTATGTCGAAAAGCTTCTTGTTTTGTGGGAATACGTACAAGTTGATTGTGGACTATATACACGTACAGTTTTGTTGTTGTTTTTTTTACCTTTCCCCCAAAAGAAACATTCATAACTAATCGATCCTATGTCCCTACTTTAATTTGGGAAGTTCTCTCTAGCTTTATGTGGCTTGACTGTCACATATCTGAGTCTCGTATCCAGTGGACAATCCACTATTGATGCTTTCGTCGCTTTTGTTTGGTCATCTTAGAAAATCCTTTCCCCAGCCCGATGAAAGCTACCTATACTAGTACTAGCTGAGCTGTTGAAGTTGCATTCTATTATATTTTTGGTTTAATTTGGTTTGGGTTGCATGTTTGGGTAATTAGCTAGGTTGACAGTTCAAGTAAGGAAGCAATTAGCTCTATAGTAGTACTAGTAAAGATGTTGAAGTTGCATTGTACTGTGTATATTCGATCTGATACCTCACGCATGAACTCAACATGAGAGTTGCGGTGTCCAGTGGTTGAGATTCGAATTCGAAACTTCTCAATAAAAAGGTGATCATATCATGATATTAACTACAATATAATTGTTCAAGAATCAACTCAACTAAAAACATAGTTGAAGGCCCAGAAATAGATTTGTCCCCTAACACTCACGTCACACGCATGCTTTTTGGATTTGATGCGTAGATGCTATAAAAGTCCGCCTTTCCTTGAGCAATAAATTTCTGATACTATGTTCAAGAATGAACTAAATCAAAAGCTTAAACTGATGATTAAAACGCTAAGAATCAGTTTATAATTTAATAGTAACCTAACATCTAATAAGCTAATAGAGATGCCTGTAGGTTTATTGTACAGTTTTATATATATTCACTCAATTTGCAGCTGCTTTTTCCTTGCATGGCAGGGTAGCAGCACATGCAATAATTCAGAAAGAAAATGGGTGTAGAAATATCAGGTGTGTGAATCAAGTAGTGGTCATTATTTTTTGCCCCCTTTTTTTGACAGGGAATCCTTCTTTGATTTAATTTTTTGATTACCTGACTTATATTTCATTGAATTTCAGACATTGATATATAGACTAAAGGTTGTACGTGAAAGCTTGCTGTCTGGGTCTCTCTTTTGCTGTGATGGGCCTCTACTTTAGTCTTTCTTTTGCCTTCTCTTCGTGAAGACTCGTTAAATCACTCTGCAAAGTAATACCACTGAAATAAGTGTGAAAGAGACCTATATTAGAGACCCAAAAAGAGAGAGATATCGGTGTTTGACAAATAGCTTTTTGAAGAGTTTTTTAACCAAAAAGAGTTTTTTTGACCAAAATTAATTGTTTGATCTAGTCAAAAAGCTAATCTGAGTGTTTGGTAAAAGATCTTTTTAAAAGAGCTTTTTGCTCCAAAAAACTAATTTAAAAAGACTAATTTCATGAGCTTTTTGAAAAAAAAATTTGAAGAATTAATTAGCTTTTTGTCTCACAACTTTATCAGAAATAGCTAATTTTACCAAACAGATTTTCAACAAACAGCTAATTCAAACAACTAATATAAACAACTAACAACTAACAGCTAATACAAACAGTTAACAATTGTTTGTCAAACAGGACCTATATATATGTGAATACATCTTAACCGCCACAAATTGGGGTTTAAAATTTATTTTTGTGTAGAAGGGATAAGCTAGATATAAGTTTTATTTTGTCAAGCGTTTATTTCTATATATTCTGAATTTTAAAAGAATTACATCGTCGATCAAATTAAAGATCTCTTTACAATTTATACATTATACACCGATATCTCAATTGGATTGTGTCATCCCCTAGGTTGCTTGTACCATCCATCAGTCTTGGATGGTGCCTCAAAGGGATGGATTATGTACCGGCCACTGATCGAGGGGTTGGGGGTATTCCGTGGGACGTTACTGATTAAAAATTTTAAGATTAACTTCAAATGTTTTGCCACCGTAATGATGTTGTATGTTGTGATCTGATCCTAATTAAGATCAACACAAAGAAGATTTAATTATGATTTATATTAGCATAAGGTGTGTTGAAATCACTCTTTGTGGCATGGCATGGTAGACATAAGATTACCAATGTTTCTTTGTGCATGGTACAATATCTTGATGTCCTTTAAAGGAAAAAGGGAAAAGAAAGAAGGATTTAAAGATCTTCATGAGTGGCTAGGCATGACTTATGGTAGCTCATGATAACGAGCTAACCATCATCTCCACTATAGGTTTGGTCTGGTCGTGCACTTGCTATGAGGAAGAAGACAACAATGGCCCCATATCATCTCATGCATTGTTCTTTTCCCAGTTTGAGACCCATGTTTATGGCCGTTAGTGAGACAGAATATTGGTGCAAAGCAGGCATTAATTATTAATTGTTAGACCGTATTATGATACTATGTCATTATTTATGCAGTTAATATTAAACATTGGGCATACATTTTATGCATATAATGCTATGTTGACTCTTAAAATGTAGTTTTTATTATCGGAACAAAGGGTGGTATATATTATTTGTATTAATTTTGGTAAAATAAATACAAAGCTAGCATCTAAATGATTTTATTTGACAATTCATCATGAAAATTGATAAATAATTAATGTAGAAATTTAACTCTAGTATTAAGGACTATTAGATATGAGTTTATCGGTCTTTCATATAACACGTACAATGCATGCATGGACTTCGTTTTTTTTAATGACTTAGGGTGTCCAATCCTGTTAATTTGTGCGCACCTCGATAAAATCTATGAAGTCCCTGAATTTAACGATCGGAAAAATCTCTAGTAGTCTTAACGGAGAATCGAATTTATGACCACTAAAATGCAATCCCAATGACTCATAGCTACCCATTAGGGTTAATACCATGCATGGACTTCTTACAATGAAACCCTAGTCAGTTACCACCTAGAAGTTATATTGGTGGACAATGACCCATCAACAGTACACTTTTGTCATCTTTTGATTGAGATAATCTGCTTTAGATTGACATGAAATACCTTAATCATTACACTTAAGTTGACTTTGGTCAACTCATGTATATATGAAGATATATACGATAAATACCTAATCAAATTAAGGTTCGGGTCATGAAGGTCAGTAGATAGGATTTTCTCGACCCTGATCCTACCCGACCCTCATGCTGGTCAACATACCTCTGACCCTGACCTTGACCCTGTGGCTACCCTCGGGTCATCGGGTCAAACTCAACCCTCAAACCTCCGATATAAAAAATTAGATGTTTCACTAAGTTTTCTTAATTTTTATTATATATAAAGGTCAACATTAAATATCTTACAAAATAAAAATTCAAACGATAATATAATACTCCGATGAAGCGTATCGCAACTACAAAAACTCTAATGCGTAACTTAATCATTAAACCAATAGACTGATTAGTTCACTAAAATGACTACCCAATCTACTCCAAACATTAGAGAAGGAGCGTTAGAATATTTCAAACTAGTTGGATTTGGTGGCGAATGAGGGGAAGATGCTAAGGGGAGATGGGAAAGTGAAAGCGAAAAAGTTTTGAACAAATGAAACCGAAAGTATTTTATTTTTATTTTTAATTTTAATTTTTTTTTAAAAGTAAGGGTTAGCGGGTCGGGTTAGCGGGTCGAAACCTTTACCCAAGCCTGACCCTCATCATAGTCGAGTATCCTCAATTTGAGGGTTGGGGTAGATCCGAGACAAAAAAAGTCGATCCTAACCCTTATTTTTGAGGATCGGGGCGGGGCGGATCGGACGGGCCCCGATCCGTTGATCAAATCTATTTATTACGATTGGGATGGTATCTCCCTTTCATTCTTCATGCGCCTCCCACTAGCTGGTTATCAATGCAAGCTGTTTGATAATGTTTTTCCAAAAAGCAGTGCTTCGTGCATTTTTGATAAGGAATTGTTGAATTTAAACAAAAAGAGGATGAATTAGGTCATA
>JACYFF010002017.1:71440011-71450390 GCA_017589665.1 Selenicereus undatus | reverse complement strand
ATATATATATATATATATATATATATATATATATATATTAGAGTATATATTTTCAAAAGTGTTGTAAAATATACACCGATCGTTTGTATGAAAATTTTAAGGAGATGTGTAATACACATCAATGAAAAAATCACACCTAGTTTTCTTTATAGTCTTCGGAGTCTACTATCTGACTGCGTTAAAATAAGTGAATACAACTAAAACTAGAGATGATAGTCTCAAGATGCACCAAATAAAGTTCTCTTGAGCTGGTGCCCCTCTTGATCCAATTGGCACTCCATTCTGGTGATGATGGTACGTCGAAGGTGTCTGCTAGCAAAGTTCTCCATCATCCCCCCCCCCCCCAAAAAAAAAAAAAATTTCTAAAATGCAAAAGTCCAATATCATATTTTTCTATTTTAGGTTGTAGAGATTATCCTAAACTTAAAATACATCAAATATCCATGTGATTTAAAGGACATACAACTAACATTTAACAGCATAACATAAAAAAATTAGGACAGAAAATTATATCAAATTAGTTTAAAACATTATAAACAACTAAATGAATTTCTATTAAAAAAATAAGTAAACGAATAACTCAATCATTTAATAATAAAATACCATTAGATACGAAAAACCAAAGTTCTATAACATGAAAAAAAAAATTTAAGAGCCTAATTTTTTTTAATAAAAATTAGTATGTGCCCCTTACTTTATAATCTTTTGAATAGGTTGTTGTTGGGTGGATATATGTAGAGCTAGGAAATGAGTCGTGTCGGGTTGATTCATTTAATAATGGATCAATTTCTTATCGGTGTTAAAAATAACCTAAATTTGCCTTAAATTGAAAAATAACATGTTTTCATTCTAAACGGTCTAATCGTGTCGACTTCAGGCCGATATTATTTCGGTTCGGTTCGGGTCGAGGCCACGTTTCTCTCAGTAACTTCGGGTTGGGCTTGTATAGTGTTATCGTGTCGGATCCAGTTGACTCGTTTAAGAAATGGGTCAATTTCATACCGGTGTTAAAAATAGCCTCGATTTGCCTTAAATTGAAAAATAACATGTTTTCATGCTCAACGGTCTAATCGTGTCGACTTCAGATCGAAATTATTTCGGTTCAGGTCAAGTTTAGATTTCTCTCAATAACTTCAGGTCGAGTTTGTGTCATATTATCGTGTTGAATGAGACATTCTTAGCTCTAGATATATGTGTCCCAATAATTCAACTTTAATCTGCACTTGTTGGGAACTGTTTTTGCAGTGATTGGAGTAATTTAAAAGCACATTTTGAAAAGGAGTGACAGTCTCTCATTTTTCTCCTCGACAAAACATATATGCATGGTCCATTGGTCCTCATTATTAAAACAATTAAAAAAATGAAATTTTGGAAACTGAGATCTTTAGATGAACTGTTTTGCTAGAATAGCCTACTAGCAAAACAGTTTATGGATTCTTGTTAAACTACCCCCGCACCCTACTTGCTAGAATAGCCTACATGCCTAGTAGCAAACACCAATTGGCTCTTGCCTCAAATTCACAATATGTTTGTTTCCCTGGAAAAATAGCAGCAGATGGTGAAACTCTAATAAATCAGCCAGATGGATTGTCACAAATTTATACGTATAAAGGATTTCAAACTGTCTAGCAAGAAAACTTACTCACGTTCAGCAGACAGTGAAACTTGAATAAATCAGCAGGAAAGCTTACTCACGTTCATGAAAGACTTACTAATGTTGGAAAATGTTGTTAGCAGAAAGAATGATGCTACATGTTTAAAGTCAGATGATAGTGTGTTTGTATTCACCATTAATTTTATATCCTGGAGTTACGTTATAGCTTACTCAAGTTCATCTTTGTTTGCCCTTTACGTGTCACATCCAGTCCCAGTGGATTGGAGACAACACTGTATGTGTTGCAGCAACCTTTATGCCAAAATTGTCTTACGGGGTTAGAGGAGAACTTTTATTTTTTCCAGCAACATGGCTGCCCAGTCTTCTTGTATTCTAGCTTCTTGTATTTTTACAAGGATGAATGGGGTAATTGTTATCTCTGCCTTTATGTTGTATGAAATTATTATTTTCCCGAAATTTTTACTGGTGAGTGGAATTAAGCTTTATCGCTTACTTCCCAAGGCCATCTTACTGACCGATCCAATGGATCAAATGATACAGCATGAATGCTCTCTGCACTGAAACAGCTTTAATCATCATTGTTTTTCATGAAAGTTATTTGTTGGAATGTCCAAGATGCAAAGAAATACCAATTGAGATAGGAAATAGCATTTATTAATCATACTATTAAGCCAGACATTTTGTTTCTACTTGAAACTATGGTTAACGAACAGAATACAGAATTAATTATAAGGAATTTGGAATTTTCACAGTATGATATAATACCAACGGTCAATCATTGGGAGGGGGGAATTTGGTGTCTGTGGAATTCAGTTAATGTCGATCTTAATGTCATAGCAAAAGACAATAGGGCAATCCATTGTCATGTTATCGATAAAGACAGTAGTAAACAATTTCTTTTGACAGTAGTTTATGCTCCTGCGCAGGAAATAGACAAAGATATTTTCTGGCACCATCTTAATCTCAACTCAGCAACTCGATTACCTTACCATGGTGTATAATGGGGGATTTTAATGAAATGTTGTGTTCTTCTGATAAGATTGGTGGTGCTCCTTTAACTTGTTCTTGAACACGAAGCCTTAATGATTTTTTGAATTACACTCGAAGTATTGATGCTAATGTCCAAGGACTTGGAAAAAAATCCTACGCGGCCAACTCGTTTATGAAAAACTTGATAGAGTTCTGCTCAGGGAGGGTTGTGCGTAGCTATTTCCTTCCTACATAGTCAATAATGGCCCCTTTATATGCTCTGATCATGCTTTTGTGCTGCTTAATACGGAGCCAGCGCATCCGCCTCGAAGGGGCACGAATTTCAAATACCAACACTCCTAGGTTCACTACCAAGAAACGCACAGTATTGTCAAACAAAATTGGAGAACGAGAGTGCAAGACACTTCTATGTATTAGTTAGTACAGAAACTGGAAAAAAAAAAAACAAATTGGACTTTAAATCGTGGAGCAAGCGTACTTTTGAAAATTTTAAACATAAGTTAGAAAGGAATACGGAACAACTTCTACATATTGAAGCCAAGTTAGTCCATGAGCCAAATAGTGCTCGATTAAATAACTAACACTACAGACTTATAAAGCAACGGGAAAAGATGCACATCTTTAACAAAAAATATTGGGGGAAGTTTGCAAGAAAAGATTGGCCAGTAAACGGTGATAGAAACTTCCGATATTTCCATCAATCTATGAAGGTAAGAAAGACACGAAGCAAGATTACGAAAGTTAAGGATAATTCGAGAGTTTGAGTTGATGAATCTGCACAAATTGAACAAATATTTATCACTGACTTTACTGCTAGGTTTAAATCAGCTCAAGTAGGCACCTCAAATATCGATATGAAAATGCTTAATTTAGTCACTGCCGAAGATAATCAAAGTTTATTACAGCCCATTCAATAAACAGAAATAAAGGAAGCCCTTTTGCAAATGGATAAGCTTAAAGCTCCAGGGCCTGACGACTTCGGAGCGGCTTTTTTCCAAGACCATTGGCATATTATTAAAGATGATGTCTGTCGGGCTGTAAGATCCTTTTTTGAAGACGGCAAATTACTCAAACAGATTAATCATACGCAAATTGCACTAATTCCGAAAGTGAGTCAGCCAGCAACCACTGCCTAGTTCCGGCCCATTATCCTGTGCAATACCGTTTACAAACTTATGTAAAAAATTCTTGCTAATCGGATGCGTCCGATTTTGGAAAAGATAATTGATCCGACCCAAAGTGCATTTGTGCCTAAACGTTCCATCCATGACAATATTCTACTTACGCATGAAATCATGAACAAATTCAAAAATATGAAAGGGAAAAAAGCTTGGGTAGCAGTCAAGCTTGATATGAAAAAGGCCTATGATAGAGTTGAATGGGATTTCCTATTTAATACTTTACAAATTTTGGGATTTCATTCCAAGTGGGTAGGCCTAATTAAGACATGCATTTCTACTATTTCATACTCAGCCATTGTCAACGACAATGTATGCGGATTCTTTACCCCTACCAGAGGTATTCGACAAGGGGACCCTCTATCCCCTTATCTCTTCATCTTATGCATGGAAGTTCTAACCAGAGCCCTCCGTAAGGCGCTTGGTCGGAAAAAGTGCGGGATTGGGTTCAACCTTTCACCGCGAGCTGTTAAGAACCCATGCTTGCTTTTTGCCAATGATAGTCTACTTTTTTGCTGAACTAATCTTGAATCCTGCCGTGAGTTAAGTTCAGTTCTGAGTAATTTCTGTCGAAACTCGGGCCAGCTCATATTAACCTCCATAAATCGCCATTAACATTCTACAATAATGTCACTTTTCACGACAAGCAAATTGTGTCGTCTATTTTTAACATTACGCATTAAGTCAATCTTGTCAAGTGCCTTGGGTGTCCAGTTTTTAAGGGTCGATCAAAAACAGAATTTTTTTCTGACTGAGTAAATAGAACAATTGCAAAATTGCAAACTTGGAAAACCAGACATGTCTCTAAGGCCGGAAGGGAGGCACTAACTCAATCTCATATCGAATCAATGCCTGCACATACAATGCAATGCTTTCATTTGCCTAAAGAAACTAGTCACCGGATAGATAAAATAAGTAGAGATTTTTTTGGAAAAAACCTCATGAAAATAAGGGGATCCACATGGTTTCCTATGACAAAATTTGTCAACCCAAGAAAGATGGAGCTCTTGGACTCGGAAAAATGGAAGCAGTTAATAGTGCTTTTCTAAGTAAATTAACCTGAAAATTGTTCCATGATCCATATTGATGCTAACTTCTTTGCTCTCAAAGCCAAAAAACATGATTCCTGGGTTTGGAAGTGTATCCTTAATAATCGACAACAATTTAGAAAAGGAGTAAGGTCGAAAGTGGGTAATGGAGTTAATATTAACTTCTGGCTCCATAACTGGTGTGCAAATGACAACTTAGCCAATCTGCTCAACATCATGGACCTCTCCCTCATTGATACATCTCTTAAGGTATCACAGTTTATAACAACAACCAAAGAATGGGGCACGACACAACTTAGTTTATTAGTTGACTCTGTCCACTTACAGTGGATTCTTGCAACCTATATCCCTATCAATTTCATTCCTGACTCTGTGTGTTGGGACTTTCTGAAAATGGTCAGTTTTCCACTAAGTCAGTGACTTGGGCTGCACATGGGCTAGACCTAGTTAACCCACCTGTATAGGAGTATAAATGGATTTGGAATTTCGATGCTATGCCAAAGTTAAAAAAAAAAATTGACAAATTTGTCATGCATCGTTGCCTACGAGAAGAACCTTGGCTTAAAGAGGTATGCCCATTAATTCTCGTTGCCCTTTTTGTCACACAACGACTGAAGACACAACCCATTTGTTTTTGGGATGCGCTGTTTCACAGGATTGTTGGAGATTAGCAACTTATCACAATTGGCTTATTAACCCCCATTTCGACCCACAAATTGGTATACTACAAATGCTTAGTGGCGCCAGAGCTGCCGATCCTGCAGTTGAAATGGATAGATTAGTTGCTCTGTTATGGAGTATATGGAAAATAAGGAATAATATGGTGTTTCGTAATAAAACGTCTAACCCATGAATAACATTGATCAGAACCAAAAAAGCTATTGCCGAATGGCGCTTTAGGCACAACCTTACACGCTCAATTCAACTACCAAACCCAATTATCTCAACCACCAACCGAAATAAGACATATTGGGTAGCATGGAAGAAGCCACGGGGGGGATTCATCAAAATTAATTTTGATGGATCGAAATCATCACAAGGTGCAGTAGGAGGATTCATCATCCGTGACTGAGAAGGAAAGTTCATCCAAGCTTCAACATTTAATTTGGGAAGATAATCAATCTTAGTAGCAGAAGCAACAGCAATGCGTAATGGTATTAAAGAAGCAGTACAAGCAGGCTTCAATCACATTCAAATTGAAGGAGATAACAAAATTCTCATCCAAGCAGTTCAATGACATATTCAACCCTCGTCGGAAATTCAAGTACTTGTCATGATATATTAGCTTACACTAAATTATGTAACAAGGTTATTATTGATCATATTTTTAGAGATGGTAATTGCGCAGCTGATTGACTGGCAAAATTTGATCACTCCTTACATTCCACGGTTGTTTGGAATGTGGTCTCATACAGAAACCTTTTTTCTGTTCTCTATGAGGATAATTTATGAAGAATCCTTGAGAGAAGGGTTGTCTAGAATTTACTGCTTCCCTTTCTTACAAAAATAGTGCCAGTGTATTGCACTGATGGACTCATCCCCACTAGAAGGAAATGGGCTTTATGGAGTGTAGTCTCGCACGTTGTTGCTGGTTTTGCCGACCTGGGCTCTTGTAAACGATCATAATTAGAGGATAATGGCCTCAGTATTTGGGCTTGGCCCAAGTTGTCTCGACTTCTTACTTCCATTATGCATCCTGTTTCACTGTATCATCAATCATTAAATTATTTGTAAAATTATTTCTTTCATTTTTTTTATTTTTTAATTGGATAAATTGAGCCGTAAAATTTGCCTCGACATCTTGCGCCCATTAAGAAAGATGAACAACAAATTAATGAATAAAAAAACAGAAACAACAGAAAACGTGAATGAGGGGCAAGGCAACCGTGCTCATTGGTGAGGCCACCTCCGACTCGAAAAGTTCGTTGGCTATTGTTGGAGTACAAAAGTAGTATTATCTTATATTGATAAAAGTAAAGAATTTAAGTATATATATAAGTTTGTGAGTTTCTCCACCTATTATCAATTAATTTTGAGATAAAATCTCATTTGAACATATATGTATGACTCTTTATTAATTGTCAAATTGACATAAAATTTAACAGTTGTTGGTTGTTTTATGTATCCGTAAGCAAAACTTGAATACCTCATCGGGAGTGGCAGTTGGCAAAGAATATTATGCAGTAATTATTGGTCATTAATTAATCAAGTTATAAAGGAGGAAATATACACAAAAAATGGATGAATTGGCACGTTATATATGGACATCCAATCTATAGTTTTGTGAACCATCTTCTCTTAAATCATTGCCAAAGTCAGGATAGAACTCATGGAGTTGGTCCATATAACGTTCAAGACTATGCCACTAAATAGTTGTTGGTTATTATTAACTGTTAATTATGTGTTAATAATCAATTATATTAGTTGTTCTACTTAATTATTTGTATTAGCTATTTATATTAACGGCTTGTAGATTTGTTTTTTTGGTAAATTAGTTATTTCTAACAAAGATGTGTGGTAAAATTTTATTTATACCATTATCTTTAAATTATTTATTTAATAGAACATGTTTTTATTTATTTATTGGCAATCTTATTTTTTTTAAAAAATAATTAAACTTGTATCATATATATAAATTAAAATCATCTTGACCAAAAAAATTCATTCATAAGAATTTACTTTCTTACTAATTCTATATAATTTGTATTCATATTTATCTTATTTATTTTCAATTTATACTTACGTAAATAATGACTATATTTTATAACATTATTTTGTTATTTATTAAATTTTTTTGGATTTTATGCATTGAAATTGAAATTTGGATGAATTTCTAATGGCTTTATCTTCATTAGATTCAATTCATATAAAAAATAATATCAAATGTTACTATTTACTTGCATCAATTCAAAGCTCAATGTCTATATAATCGTAAAGGGGACTTAATAATCTAAAGTATACATATTAAAATGTTCATAAAAGTATATGGTGAGAGAACCAAAATAAGCTTGACATAATACATTGACGAAACTAGAAAATCGACATCAAAAAATACATCACATGGCTAAAAAAATACAAACAACAAAAGAGATAATGCAACTTCAATGGTTTTTTTTCCCCAAAGAAAAAATAAATAAAAAAAAGACCACTACTCTTATTAATCTTCAAGATCTAACTGAGTTCGAATTAATGCTATTGATATAAGTCTTTTTATTTCACAAAAGCAATATTATGTGAATATTTAATGACATGTAGTGTAATTTTTTAAAAACTTTTGAGCAAATGTATTATTTATAGGAAAAACTTTTTTTGAAAAGGTCAATGAAAATAGCCTTTTCAAAAAGAGTTGTTTGGGGCTAAGCATTTGTTTCAAATAGGCAAACAACTATTTACCAAACATTTATTTAGCTGTTTGATTTGGTCAAAACAACTAAAAATACTTCAAATAGTTTTTTTTTTTAGACAGTTGTCGCTACCAAACACGCCCATAACTTTGGCAGAAAGCTAATTTGTGGCCTTGAAAAGACAAATGCATCCTTGCTAATCTTATTGTTGAAAAGTAGCCTGGCGAAGTAACATTCAGGACACATTAGCCTATGTCCATGGCTATGTCGGAAATAAATTTGTTGTGAATTGCTTTAAAGATTGAAGGAAAAAGAGTTGAGATTTAGAGGTGGCATTGGATCTTGTATCCGACCTAAATTTATTAAATATGTCTCATTTGAATGGGCCTATACTCATCATTTTTGAATTCAATGGATCTTGAAAAGAATATGGATTTAAAAAGGGTTTAAAGATGAGTTCATTGCTCAGATCCAGATCTGACCTATTAAACCTATTGAACTCATTACTCTTGTAACAAACAATTCTCTTAAACTTGTTCCCCTCTATCTTTGTCCTCAACATATTGTGCATTGTTAATTAGTCTTCATTTTTAGTGATGGACCGGTGTACCTAGTAAATAAGTATCAAATCTTGCTCACTCAACTTTTATATACCTATTAGTAGCATTAAAGAATAATAATACTGTTGTATAATAAATAAAATTAAAACAAACCACTATTCAATCTCTCCCTTGCGATATCGTTTTGAAATTTAGTACCAAAATTCAACGCCAATAATTCAGATTGAAGTTTGACTATCTAATAACAAACATTAAAAGAAGCTCGAATTTGAACTTTAAGTTCAAATGTATTAATATATTTAACATTTATCTTCACAACAATAATTCAGTTAATATAGACATCCATTATACTAATTATCCTAACGGAGATAGATGTGAACAAAATGAGATTAAATTTGCAAAATTCATATTTGATCTTTTTTTTTAAATCTTTTCCATCATATGATTAATTTTTGATCCAAACCATTTATGTTATTTTGGTGGCGAAAAATGTCAACTAAATTGTTTTTGTGGCAAAAAATGTTAAATAAATTGTCGTAGTGAAGATTATTATTTCCTATTTGAAAGAATTTTGAGCTTAAAACTTCCTTTTGAGCTTATTTAAATGAAAGAATTTTTCAATAATTTTGGCATCTTGATTCTTGCTCCCAACATGCAAAGACGTACTTACTAGGCTATTATTAGCTCTATGGATCTTATGAGCTATTGTGGAACTTGTTTTTGGTATTTCGGTTGGTGGAATATGATTTTGAGGAGACTTCATTATATGGGGTAATATTATGGTTGTCACTTTCCACTAGTAAACGTAGTAAAATTATTATTATCTTATAGCTTATTTTTTGCTATTGTCTTTATTAAAAATTGTGTTAATGTATTTATTGAATCGTTATTACATGTCTTAAACTCCTAATATACTTTCGTGAGGTTGTACGTGCATCCGTTTAGGATGCATTTAAGATCCATAGACCCAATGAGTCAAGAATCGATCTCAACTTTAGGATTCAATGAGTTTAGATTAGATGTGGACTCAGGCTCATCATAAAATTAGAATAAGTCTAAACGTTAGTATATTCAATTCAGATCCGATCCATTGATACCCCTAGTTGAGATAGCTAACACTGAGCTTTTTGTTGAATGGCCAAAGTTAGATTAATGATTTTCACTTTTCATTTTTACTCAACCCAAAAAAATAAATAAATAAAAGCCGGCAATTTAGTTTCAATTCGTCAATAAATACAGCCCTAATGCGGAAGGGAAAAAAAGAAAAGAAAATAAAACAAATAAATGTTTCCCGCCTTTTTAATTATAAACCTGTGTTACTCTTCCATTGGCTGAGTCTATCCTTCTCCCCCTTGCATGTCCAACATTCACAGCGAATTTGAATCCGGAGTCCTCCTCCCACCTCTGTTCAATACTGAACTCGATCTCCAATGGCTTCTCTTCTCTCTTCCCCCCTCACTTTCTCTCTCCTACGCCACCTCCACCGCCACCACCACCGACGACCTCCTCATCCGAGAAGTGGTGGCCAGCGGCGGCAAGGACCTCGACCTCGACAACATCCTTCTGAACGCCGTGCACCACTTCTCTCTCTTCGCCGTTGGGTGTTTGACCGTTTGAAAATGAATAAGTCAAACTGATTTTTA
>JACYFF010002017.1:71407850-71425556 GCA_017589665.1 Selenicereus undatus | reverse complement strand
TATATATAAAAGGGAGCAAGAGAACGGTGAACACAAACAAGTCCTTAAGCAAATATCCACTGCTCTGAGAGCATCCCTTGTGGGCCCTGCATGTCACACGCGTGTTGGGGACACTTTACCAGCTAGGGAGAAACGGGGGGGCACACGGGCCTCCACGCCTACCCGTTCCTCCCCTCATTCCACCTTTTTGTACTTTTTTTAATTTTTTATTGATTTTTCTTTTTTTTTCTTTAATAAAAAAATATTATTTTGATATTTGAAAAAAAAATAATGTTATAAAGTGGATCCATGTGAAATATTTTATTATATAATTTAAGTTAGAGGTCCATTGGTTGTAAAAGTGATGAAATGCAAGTTCCAAAAATATGAAAATTTTGATGATATGGCATATCTGGCGTCCAATTCAGATTGGGAATGCTCCGAGTGCTCTCGTATCCTCCCCCCCCCCCCCCCCCCAAAAAGAAAATCTGCCAAGTGAATTGGACTTGGTCCTGTATAAAGGCACCAACCCAAATTCAAAACTCGACCGTATAGCTTCGTACAAGTCCTTTGAAAGAAAGGCCCATAACGGAGGATGATTATGTAATTTTCCACTTTGAAAGAGTACTTTTTCAACAAGCTGACCAAGAGACTACCATTTTTCTTTCTCGATCAATTGGTATAACCCGAGAACTCATTCGAATCAGCAACTGTCGTTATGGTGTTATACAAGACCTAATTGCCTACTGCTTTTATTTTGCTTCAATTTAAACTTTCATTAAAATTTGTACTTCGGTAATTAAAATGTTAGATTTCATAACCATGCAGTGTACTTTCGTTATGAGAAAAATGTGTTTTTTTCATTGATCGTTGGTTGTTATACTATACTCCTTAGAGCATAATACACTGTACATCTATAAAGTATAATCACGAAATTTCAACTTCATTGAAGACAATTAAACTTCAATGAAAGCACTTCATTAAGCGATGCACAAGTAATTGACGAGCAATGGAGGGTGGGATGTTAATTTGAGATGGTAGCATTCCATAAAAAAGGACATTATTAAGTACACAATGCATGGTATTATAATTAAGGAGTGCAAATCTATCTATATAACTATATATAAAATTGAGTGACTCCTTATACTTTTACCAAATGTCATAACTCTATTGGTTATGACGCATTAACTACATTTGCTTTGTTTTGTTTTTCAACATTTATACAACTCTTTTTTGTTTTTCTTCTTTTGGAGAACCTGCAAGACTTTTCATTTTTTTCCCCTAATCAATTATTTAGAAATGTCATCAATAGACGTTTATGAACAAATGAATTGACACATACATAAACCTAAAAAATATATATATGGATACAAAAAAATATTTAATTAATAAAATAAATCTTAACAATGAAAACAACATTGTTGACTAAGTATATTGACATGTCTAACCCAATCCTTGCATCACAAGGGAAATAGTTCTAGTTATGACTTATAATTTTGTGATGCTGAATATCTAATACAACTTTGAACCCCTAAATTAATTAAAAGTTTTGCATGGTACGTGCGTAGCTTATGAAAAACTGAGCATTCTAAGTTGTCCAGATTAAAATTTCATAGTAATATATATGAAAATATTATTACTTCCTATGTCTCATTTTTTTCAAAATTGACTTTTTAATTGAGGTAAATTCATTCAACTTTAATTAATTTTTGCCAACAAATATAATACAACTTGACATTGAAAACGTGATAGTGAAATTTTTATTATCTAATTTCAAGTGATCGCATTACAAATTTCAAATGTAGAATTATTTGTTATAAGATTATCGTTAAAATTTTTCATTAGCTAGTTAAAGTCAATAGAAATTAAAATGATAAAAAATAAAACAGTGAATATTATTTGTTGTAGGCAATTAATATTTAGACCTTATATATATGAATCTATTTCACAATGGATACGAATCATATAGGTATTAAGGCCCTGTTCTTTTCGTTGGTAAATCCAAATTTACCAACCTCAACCAACTTCAATAAAAAAACAATACCCTCTTCAACCAATTTGAACCCACTTTAACCCACTCCCACTATTCTAACACACTTCTACTCATCACATAAAAAAATTCAGCCCATTTTTACCAATCTCAGCCATTTACTAATGCATCTTTCCCAACGAAAAGAACATGCCCTAAATAAAGGTGTTTATTTTGGTATTCATCTTCATAGTTGAGCAATTTATTAGGTAGTACGTTAATCAACAATTTAGCAAAGCCTATACTATACACTTGAGAACATATACTCTCAGAAGACATATTAACAAATAAATATTAAAAAAATAAAATATATGATAAATACATCCAAAAAATTATATATAAATAGAATATGAGATCAAGTACTCTCGAGTGTATCTAATAATTTGTCACAATTTAGTGATAGTTACAAACAATTAGTTACTGAGCTGACGTATTGATGTAAACTGTAAAGAACAACATACCAGGTAAGTATGTCAGGTCAAAGCAAGAACACACATGTAGTTTTAATTGAGAAAATAATTAAAAATATTGATACTATTTCTACAAGCACGAATAAAAAAAAGAGAATGAAAACTCAATGGAATAAAAACCTAAAAATTTTATCAGTTGATCAAAGAGTGATCTATTCTTCATCCAATTAAAAAAAAAAAAAAAGAAGAAGAAGAAGAGTGACAGATATATTAATCAATGAAGAATTGTGCATCAGTTGCATAATATCTTGATTATTTGATATACTGAAAATATGTAAAAATGAAAATAAATGGCGATCAGAAAATTACCATCCTCACATGTAATTAATTAGCATGATGCATCATATTCAATTTGGCATCATGCAACTTAATATTCACATAAGTCCTCAGGCTTTAGGTTAATTTAATTTGTTTACACTTACTTTATCATTTTTCACTTTTTTAATACTATTCTGTAATTAGTATCCAACGCTGAGAGTAGAGTTGAAAGGGTCTAACAGGATATGATAACACGATCTGAACCTGACGTGAAATTATTAAAGGACGCACGAATCCTACATGAACCGAACGAAGTCGGCATGTTTTGACCATACAACTAGCTTGAAAACATTTCATTTTTCACATTTGAGTAAATATAAACAATTTTTACGACGTGACACGAAATTGAACAACACCTTTCAGGATGGATTTCGCTTTCGCGGGGTCTAAGAAGATTCAGATATAGGCAACCTTACCTCGATAGGCATCCCTGCTTGTAGAAAAGTTGATAACAGAAGACGCACAGAAATCTCATCCAAAGTGGTTGTGGTTCTTTTGGATACATTTTCTTTGTTGTTAAAAGACATACAATATACCTTTATACAAATCAACATCCTATGTATAGAATTGGTCAGAAGCTATTCACACACTGTGTTATTACTTTTTTTGTACTAAGAACTCATCGGTCCTGATCTTTCCTATAAATTCTTGCCATTTGAGATAAACCAACAAGTACTAGAAGAAAACCTAAAAGAAATGTGGGTATGCATGCATGTTTAATTTCTACAGCAATAAAAAACATGTCAGAAGTGATCAAATTAAAGAGGCATAGGTTCATAGGAGAAAGAGGGGGTTGGGGGGAAGGACTTGAAGATTAAATGTGAACACCAGCTTAGATTTAAGGAAAAGAAAATATATATGAAAACAAAAAAAGTCATATGGGTTCCCTTCAATTCTTTTCATAAATAAGGAAAAGAAATTTATGACCTATATATCTATTAATCACGTCCCATTTTGCCCTTTTTTTTGAATAAGTTCCCCAATATATATAGGAGTCTATAAATCTACACTTACAATCAAAATAAGGAAACCTCTCAATCTCCAATCATCTAGCTACGTACGTAGCTCTTGCATTGTACCTTAACTAGTTAGTTTCTGGTCTAATACATCCACCTAATTGTCATTTTTAGTTGACATCTTACAATACATAGTTACATCCCCCCCCCCCCCAAACAAAATCCCTCAAAAAAGAAGAAGAAGATGAAAAAAGGAACGTCAATATTGTTGGTCGATCTCAATGCTAACATTATTAAGGCAGCTTCTGTTGTTATTGTTGTTATTGTTATTGTTAATAATGGTTATACTGCTAATATTGTGGACTGTTGGTTGTATTCAATAAAAGAGACAACAACAACAACAACTCCCAGTGTGGGTTCCACTTTTGCGGAGTCTGGGGAAATCCAGCTGTAAGCAACCTTACCTCTGCTGGTATTCCTACCCGTAGAGAGGCTGATTCAATAAAAGAGAGATGAAAAAAAAAATTTACTTTTTACAAATTTTTTATGGCTAGGACAATGGGAATCCTAAACATTGTATATTTGGATAATCTGCGATGCATCAAAACTTTAGGATGTGTCATAACATCGCCCAAGATAAAATTGTAGAGCTTTTGAGAAAAATGAAAATGGTTAATGAAGTTGGCTACAAATTAAAGGTATGTTTGTAGAAGTATGGAAGATGAACTAGTGTAGGACTTAGCTAGTTAACTTCATTTTTAAATGTCAATTTTAGGACCACAGAAATGTTAGAGAGGAGTGGAGAATTAGTACAATTTCCCCCATTATACAAAAATAAGCACGATATTCAAAGCTTCAAGAACAATACATGTCACTAATCGAGCCATATTTTGAGTTATTGAGAAGAGGCTAAGGATCGAGAGAACTTCAATTTCTGAGAACCGATTCAGTCTCATAGCATTAGGCCTCAACTAATGAAGGTCTTATAAAACGGCTTATGAAATTTTATAGGGATAGAAAAAAGAATGTACATACGGTTTTCATCAATCTAAGAAGGTTTAAGATGAGGTACCCAAAAATGCGCTTTGCAGAGTTGCTTGGATAAGAAACACACTTTATTTGATTATATCTGAGGTACTAAAAATCTATACGAGAGAACTAAGACAACTACTATGGATGGGCTCACATAAAATGTTCAAGATAAAATACCATGGTAAGTAATATATGTTATTTGCAAATAACATTGTCGTGATATACAAGACTAAATACAACGTTAACGATAAGTTAGAAAAGGGAAAATATACTATAGAGTCTAAAAATTTTAAACTTTGTAAATCAAAAATCACATATAAGTTCTCCTAATCACAATGTAGGAGAAGACAAGACAATAGGAAGATTCACCATCAATGACATAGCAATTCAAAAAGCTAAGATATAAAGATACTGGTCACTATATAAGATTGTGACAACAAAATGTAGGTCGTAATTAAACAAGAAAATTAGTGGGTCTCATCATAATTAATATATATTAATACCGATCAATTATATATATGCAAATGCAATTCATAGAGAGGAAATTAATTAAGATGACATGCATGAGTTGGTTTTGATTGTATACGTCCGGCAAGTGAACGGATATGCTGGGAAAAGTAGCCACCTCGAGTTCCAAACCCCCTCCACCGCAGGCAGGGCAGAAAGCAGCTCATGATATTATTACACCAGGAAAAAAATATTACATATATGTATAGAAATTGTCTTATGTGTAGGTACATAGTCTAAAATTACAATGTTATTATTAGCTTCAAATTATTATATATAATCATTGAAGGTCATATTTGAAATTTAAAAAAGATCAAATTTGAGGTTGTGTATTTATTATAATTAAAGGTCAACCCTGGTTGAAAAAGGGTAATTAAGTGCTACATTATGATATTACTTGTTGGAGAAATTTATATGCAAATATTAATGTCTCACCTTGGCTTTGGGAAGTCAACATATAAAACCATTCACAAATGAGTTGGATTTAAATTTTACGTTTAGACTTTCTGATTTACTAGTATCTGGTTCTTATGATCTAACTCTGATTTCTAGGGTTTCCTAAGAGCAACAAGTGATATTAGCCAGAGGTAGGGTCGAATATATAGTTCTATGTTCTGAGGTGTTGGAAGTTACGCTGTTTAACGTGGAATTTTCATGGGAAGAAATTGCAAAGTGAAAGAACAACAACGTGCAAGAGTATAAAAGACACCGTCCATGTATATATACATACACGATCATAGGAAAACCTGATACTATAGTTTAGATTTTGAGTTAATTTCGACTTATCGATCCTACATGTGACTTTCACGCACTATCAAACTCTTTGGAATAATTAGCCAATAACTCGCGAATTGACAATACCCTCTTATCCCATATTTCCATGTGTTTTATCAAACAAAGGAATTCTTCAACCAACATCTTTTCACAACATCTTTTCCGTTGAATAATCATAGTATAGTACATTTCTTTGACTGGATTTATACAAATAACTGTTCCTAATATTTGCTTAAGTAACAAATATTTCTCTATACGACTAGCATATATATAAGAAAAATAAAGCATATTATATATTAGAAAACAAAGAGGGAGAACCAAGCACAATCAGAATCAAAATTGAAATCCGGAAATCAAAATCCCAAGAAAAGAAATTAAAAACATTAATTGGTTCAGATTTCTTAAACTTGCATTTTGTGACTTCCAATGACAAAGTTGACAAATGAAAACCCCTAGAATTGAACATCGCAGTACGTAGCCAGAATGTTTTCATAATCTCATCTGCTCATGACCTCCAATCACAGACACAGAATTTTCAGCACTTGTTTGGATTAGACATCAGAAAAAACAAAGATGAGAGGGATTTATTTTCAAGACCTTGAGTGCGGGAATAAAAACTGCGTACCAGCTATGAACGCATTAATTGGAGTTGGGTATACAACACTAGTTGTACTGTTAGGATCCATCATAGCAGTGCAGCCGCCGCCGCCACCGCCGTTGCCGATTGGGCTGGTGGTCATAGTGGCCGTTAGGAAGAGGTGGTGGTTCTGTTGAGCATCGCCTCTTCCACCACCACCGCCACTACTACCACCAGACGAGCTCTCAGCGGCACCAGCTATGTGTGCATAGCTGGTGTTGCTATTGTTCTGATCAGGGCCTTGATCGTAGAGTATCCCTTTGAAGAGGTGCCCTCCTATGTTGATGGCTGTTTGGTACGCGATGTGCTCTTCTGGGTCGTCCTCTGTTGCACTCATTACCTTCACACATCGGAACATTGCCGGAGAGCTCACCTCCGATGGTAGCGAATTGTGACCCACCTCCAACCCTAGTTCATACACACGATAATCAAATTCATTCGTAATGAAATATCTGCTAAAAATTTAATTTAGACTCGAAATTTGTGGTACAGAATACGAAGTAATTGAGCTAGTTTTGCAAAGAGCTTGATTGCTAGTGACATAGGTCAAGTTAATATCGATCTAGGTATAGGGGGGCCCGTGGGAAAGAACCATAGCTAGCTAGAGAGATCACTATTGAGGAAGACTTCCCAACATGCAGATTGATGGTAAGTTTTGTTGGCTACCATCAAGCTAAAACTAAACTTCAGAAAAAAAAGAAAAAAGAATAACCCTAATTCACATCCCAAAAAAGAAATTGATCGAACAAAACTTTTGA
This sequence comes from Selenicereus undatus, assembly GCA_017589665.1. Taxonomy (NCBI): domain Eukaryota; kingdom Viridiplantae; phylum Streptophyta; class Magnoliopsida; order Caryophyllales; family Cactaceae; genus Selenicereus; species Selenicereus undatus. Next base: position 71,418,096 of record JACYFF010002017.1, on the reverse strand, counting down.
GTGATCTGATCCATCGTAAGGGGGCATATGGGGTTCAAATCCATCCATCAATCTACCAAAATTAATCCACTCACTCACTCTAATTATTCATACAATCCAGGTAATTAAGTAATATGTACTGCCACAATGATATAATTTAGGTAAGGAATTATTTACCTGTTGCAGTCGGGGGGATAAGGGTTTGATCAGGTCGAATCTCTCTCATCCTTTTCTCTCTCCTAGCCTGCTCTTCCTCCTCGGCCGCCTCCTGCAACTGCTGATGGCGGAGCGCCACCTGCTGCTGGTGGCGCTCACGGCGTTTAGCGGCGGGGACCCACGTGCTCTTGACGTGAGTAGGGCAATCAAACCCTCTACTCTTACAACAAGTCCTGCACCTCAAATGAGCACAATCCTTCTTCGCTTTGTTGCCACAATCCTGACAGTTCATCCCGCCAGCACCACCAGCACCGCCACTTTCTTTAAAGTTCAACAACCTCCCACCACCACCGCCACCGGTGCCTCCTCCGTGGAGGAGGTATGAGGCATGAGGGTCCGGTTGGCGGTGGTGGTGGTGGACCTCCACGTACTGCTGCCATAGCTGAAATCCCCTAGTACCTGGGTTGGGGCCCGGGTCCGGGTCCGGGCTTGGGCTTGGGTGGGGCCAGGTGAGTGGGTAATGGTAGATCTGATGGTGGTGATGATGATGATGATGGTCTGATGATGATCTGGGGTGATGTTGCGGATTCTGTGATCCGCTACTCCCGGGTGTACCTAGTGAGAAGAAGGCTGCCATGACAATGATGATGTTGAACTGATGATCACCTCTCCTAGTACCTCTAATCTTAGCTTCATATTCATCCCCCCTCACAATTTTCTCCTTTTTTTTTGGAGGATGATTTTGTTTTTGATGATATATATATGTACTATTACTAATACTACTAGCTTATTTTCTGTTAGGGCAAAAGAAAAGATCAGAAATAAATCAGATTCGTGCTCAAATTCTCTTTCTAAAACCTTCTCTCAATTCTCTCTCTCTCTCTCTCTCTCTCTCTCTCTCTCTCTCTTTGCTTCTGATTTGTGACTGACTGTTTACTGCCACTACTCTAAACAGTGATATATATCTTCTTTTCCTCTGTCTTAGAGGCATCAATCTTGCCCAGAAACATCCAATCCGAGCCGTTGGATGAAGAATCGAGCGGTGAGAGTGAAGCCGCGTGGATATGATCAGCATGCTTTTTTGTGACAGTGGATTTGTACTCGTACCGAAAAACCCGCTCTACTTTTATTACTGACACATGGAATGAATTCAACAGGAAACGTAGAGCACAATGAGAATCACACTACTGCTACTGGAGGATTAATGATAATAATAATAATAATAATAAAGCGTTAATGATTGTAATTATTAATGTGATCGTTGGAAACACAGCGCCGAAGGTCCAAGTCATTAGGTCAAGCCAATTTCTAGTGCATCCACTCCATTCATTTTCAAATGATCTTACGACCTGTATTGCATGTCTTCTTTTTTTTAATTATTTATGGGTATTTTTTGTCCTTTTTATTTTGCAAGTTACCCCCATCTTCTTTTGGTGTTATAATTAACTCAAGCGAGAATTGTAAGTACAATGATCTTCAATATGGGGTCTTTATTCTACCTAAGAAATGAAATACTTTGAGGGTACATTATTTTGGAATTGATCTCTCTCTGCAGGTTGTATACCTATAAAGATAAGACTGCTTATAACTAGATATCGAATATCCCGCATAAGCAAAACTCACACTAAAAGTTATTGTTATTGTTATTTTTCATTAAAAAAAAGGAACAAATAATTTGAGACATAAGGAGTATGTATAAAAGGGGAATGGAATTAAACTTCAGGTTTGAAATGTAAATCTCAGCAAAATGTATGAGTTGAAATTAGTTAATGTACATAATGTATTCATCTTAAGATCGATTCATCTACAAAATGAGGTAAGATCAATTATACTAGGATGTTTTCAATGATCAGATATCACTTTTACATGATGTTAAATTTTTAATATCAATTGGATAATTAACAAAGAGTCATATATATATATATATATATATATACACTCAAAATCAATTGACAATGGGTCGAATAATTCACAAATTTATATATAAGCTTAAGTCTTTTAATTTTATCCATATAGACCGACACTCACTTTTATATTCTTTATATTTTATCAATGTGAGATAATACTCACTTTCATAGTTCAACACATGATGTACATTAAATACAATTATTATTGTTCGATCAAACTCTCATTGATTTTAATCTCATGTATAAAAGAACAATTGTCGCTTGTTAGTGACTTATTGCAAATCTTATTGACTCCAATTGCAATAATATGTGCACGTTCTTGTCCATCCATCCACCTAGCAAATTAATTCTAATTGTGTGACTGAAATGACCATTTGAGTTCCACCCGTGAAGTTATTGCAAGCGTCAAAGTGAAGACCCCACTCATATTCTTTGATCTTTGTCAATTCTAATCATAACATTCGCCGCCGCTTAAATTAATTCATTAATTAGCTTCCTTGGCGGTGAGAAGACTTCATATCACTTCATTGACTTCGCCCTATTTGTTAAATAGTTATTAACTGTTGGCTGCTTGTATTAACTGTTAACTATTAGCTGTTTGAGTTAGCTATTTAAATTATGTGTTTATTAGAAAATTATTTAGTAAAATTAGTTGTTCTTAATAAAGCTGTGAGACAAAAAGCTAATTCTTTAAAAAAACTCATGAAATTAGTTTTTTTAAATTAGCTTTTTGGACACAAAAAGCTCTTCCAAAAAGCTTTTTCACAAAATACCTAAATTAGCTTTTTTACATGTTCAAATAGCTAATATTAGTCCAAAAAACTCTATTTAGTCCAAAAAATTATTTGCCAAAATCTCCCTTCACTAATTTGCTCTTGCACTTTTAGCTCATTTTTTGAAATAATGTTCATGTATTTATTTAGAATTTTCATGGATCATGTTTAAATTGTTACCTACGTTTCACGCAATATGAGGTAAGTGTGGATGTCTGATATAATATCATATTATGTACAAAATTAAGTTTATATGTATCTTCAATGTATATCATGTTTAAAGTTTTGCACGCTGAGAAAATTTTAGACTTAATTTTTTTCAAAAAAAAATAATCCACTATACTTGATCCAATCAATGAAAACAATCTTTAAATATCTACGGTGACTATGATACGCCCCATCTCAATTATATTTCTCCTTCTCCAATTTATTGAAAAACATATAAAGCTTACTTTGAGTTTTATGAATTTTTGGTTGTTTTTTTAGTAGAACTTAAAAATATTTTAGCTAGAAAGATATTAAAATTGTATAAGAACCATAAAAGTATCCTAAATGAAATGTAAAGCTCTTAACGTTTTCATGTACATTTGTTAGATAAGCTCTAAAATATATTCTATTCGAAACTTGTAAATAGAAAAAGACATTAGACATATACAGCTCATCGCTCATTACTGAATAGAGCAATAGCTCCTATAGTTCGATCAAATTGGTTAGGTTTTTTTTTTTTTTGCAATTGCCTGCCTACGAATTCTTATTTCAGAAACTTTAAATTTTCTTATTGGTTTGTCGTAGGATTTTGATACATAAGGATAAATAACAGTGGAAAATTTTGCCTAAGTAGCTAGGCACGTTTGACATATGTTCATAGCCTCATACATCAGAACATCAACATTGAATATTGTGTGCACCTAACAAAGTATGACTATTATCACAAAATGACACTCTCTATATGTATCCTCTCCTGTACGTGTTTATGATTTGCTAGTGGATTGTGACTCCATCCGAAGAATTTAAGTAACACTTTGATGTGTCATTCAATGAAATATGGAAAATAAATTACCAAGTCGTGAAGACAAATCAAGTAAACATTGAATTGAAATGTGTGTTTATAAAATAAATATTTAAATAGAGTTTTTTCAAGGTAATATCTTCATTTCATGAAAGCGATAATAAATGGATATTTCGAATGTTTTTTTTTAATAAACAGTCTATTTATTGAAATAAAATATAAAATAAACTTAATTAATAACAAATATTGTTTCGATAAGCACAAAAAAGATTGATTCTATTAAACAAGAAAGAAGGTATAATTTGAATGCATTGTCTCAAGGCTTTTCAAACAATAAAGGTCAGACAGGCCCTTAACGTTCTTACTTTTAGCTGTAGAGGTTATCGACATTGAAAATTAGTTATACAAGCCCTTAACCTTATGTTTTCTAGTTATATAGGCCACTGTGTCACCAAAAAAGAGGAAAGCGTATGGACACCGACAGATGAAAGTGGAAAGAGGAAAAAAAAAATGTAAATGTTTTCGCTTTCAATTCTTCTGGTTTTTCTAGAAAATAAAAAATGACACAAAATGAATAATAATTTTTATTTTTTTTTGTCAAAGTCATGTTATATAATGAAAACTATTGCCAAGAACCTTTACAATGCATGGAAAATATCATAAGTTTTTTAATTGTAGTAATTGTTTGTAGTTTGATATTACAAATATCACTGTAAGAATTTCCACTAAAAGGGAAAATAATTTTCCCGCCAAAATATTAACAATACTCACTTGGACTCATGTACTCTGAAAATTTAAATAATCTGGTAAGTTTTCACATATTACAATAAGAATACCTTAAAGGAAAAATAATCTTAATTACAATCATTGATTGTTAATGTTGGCTTGGACTCTTGGTACCTTTTGGCGATAATCTATTTGTGGTATTATTTTATATATATAGGGCCTGTAATCGAGACTGTATTGTAGTTAAGATCTTTAATATTTTATATTTGTATTTATATTTATGTTTAAATAGATAGGAAAAAAATACTAATGGTGAAAATCAAATATCTTTCACTATTTCTTTATAATAATATATAATTGCATATCTTTAGCAAATAAGATATCAAACATGTGTATGTGACTCTATCTTTATAATATTCCACATTGCTTGCCAACGTTTGGTAAAATTGTCAAGCCAAATATGCATAATAGATTATTTGTAATTGGAGGTCTGTTCTTTTCGTTGGTCTTTTTCAATATATCCAACTTCAACCAACTTGTGACTCTATCTTTATAATTTTCCACATTGCTTGCCAATGTTTGGTAAAATTAATTGTCAAGCCAAATATGCATAATAGATTATTTGTAATTAAAGACCTATTCTTTTCGTTGGTCTTTTTCAATTTACCAACTTCAATCCATTTCAATAAAAAATACTAACTTTGATCCACTTCAGCCAACGTCAATTCACCTCCTTCAAAATTTTATTCTACTATTTTAACCAACTTAAAAAAATATACCAACTTCAACTCACTTCAATTCAACCAACTTCAACCTACTTCAACCTTTTTTAACCCACCTCAACCAACTTCACCATTTTACCAACCCCAATGTACCAACGAAAAGAACAACCTTATAATATAATGCATTATTTTTGATAATATTGGCAATTATGTTAGTATTATAGGTACTGTTCTTTTCATGGGTCAATTCTAAAATACCAATCTCAACCAATTTCAACCTACTTCAACCCACTTTCACAATTTTAACCAAGTTCAATTTATCACATAAAAAAATTTAAGTTCATTTCAACCTACTTTAACCCATCTCATCCTACTTCACCTTTTTACCCACCTTAATTTACCTACGAAAAGAACAGGCCCTATAGTATAATGATTTATCACAATTGAACATTTTCTTCCTTTTTTTTGGTTGGGAAATGAAATCCTCAAAATCGTAATCACCTTCATAAAATCTTTTGGGGGGGGGGAAGAAAATTTTCTACACGTAATTAACCAACTCCTATTTTTTTTAAAAATTACAAATTATTAATTATCTTCCACCTACGAGAGTTTATACTGCAGTTTCCTACTTGTTGGTAACACAGTGAAGTGACCTATTTAACCAGAAAACACAATATTGAGGTTTTATATAGCTAATTTTCAAAATCAATCACCTTTATAACTAAAAATAAGAACGTTACGAATTTATATGACCTTCATTACTTTTCAGATTAATCCATAAAAAATTATTATTTTACGAATAGGATTGTATTTTTTTATTGGTAGTGAGAGATTTGAGAGTTTTGAGATCAATTCGGATATTATCCGACCGGCTATAAAACATATGAAATGAGCTGAACATGTTAGGTGCCATTCATTCCCCCCTCGAGCCCAGCGTTCTTTCTTAATAGCTTCATCTTTTTCCTTTTTTTCTTATACTTTTTTCTGCTGTCCGTTCATAGTAAATTAATTATAGGTGTATCACTTGAGTTGGTTAAACTTTAGCCGACACATCGGGTGAGATATTCTCATAATAATTTCTCCCGCAACATTGATGAGATAAAACCGATACCATAGTAAGACATAATTATGAATTGTAAAACCCTAGTATTTGTCAGCTATGTCAACGGATACAAAATGACACCTTAATCAAATCAATAGTATATGCGAAAGCGTATCTACATGTAATTTTTTGGCTGTGGAAAAACACGGATAGGAAGATGGATTTAAGCAATTTATAAGTTATAACATCCTTTCAGTACTCAATGATATCATTTTTTAAAAAATTTAATACATAATAATATAACTTTTTAGCTCAAATAAGATATTTAAGAAGTGACTAGAGCAAGATCCTTATCATTTTGTTGTTATATTATTGTATTTTTGAGAATATATAAAGGTCTCAATGTATTTTAACATACCTCTCTCTGTAATTGTTGTTTAGATTTACATCATCGATGTTTCATAAAACTTTTTGTTATCTTATCTAGTGAGGCTACATACTGAGATTCAAACATACGGGACCTCTCATGTAGGAAAACTCTACTACCATATATACAAATTAATTTGACCAAAAAAATTATTAGACATGATCAATGGGTTGGGGTCGTCTGACTCGAGCAAACGCTAAAAAATGACGACATGACCAATTTTTTTTGCCATTAATTTGCCCCAACCCTCAAATTAAGAGTATCAAACCATGATGAGCGTTGGACTTAGGTAGAGGTTTTGATCCTATGACCCAGCCCGTTGACTCTCACTTTAAAAAAAATAAAATAAAATTTAAAGTCAAAACAAAAGACTTTGGGTTTGTTCAAAGCATTTTGGATTTGTATTTTATCATCTCCTCTTAACCCCCTTCTCACTCAACCTCCCCAGGTCTCACTAGCTCTTAACCATCTTACTCTCCCTCTCTGATGTTTACGGTAGTTTTTTTTAGTGAATTAATTGTTATGTGCATTAGAATGTTAATAATTATGACACTTTTCATTGGAATATTCTATTATCGCTCAACCTTTCCTTTAATAGGATGCGAATGTTGAAAATTTTTTATCATACAAAATGAAACTTAGTAAAAATATTATTTTTTATATAAGAAAGATTCAAGGGTCATATTTGACCCGATAACCTGAGATGCCCACAAGATCAGGTCAGGGTCAAGGGTATGTCGACTCACATGAGAGTCGGATAGAGTTAGGATCGAGAACATCATACTTACCAATCCTTATGGTCCGATCCTCGACCCATCCCAACCCTAAAATTGATCAGATCTAATTATGACATAGCCCAGAAGAATCTTAAAAAAAGAACCTCGAAAAGGAAGTTTAAAAAAAAAAAAAAACTACAAGAAAACTAATATTGATACATATATATGTATCAATGTCTATGATCTACGTTCACTTGGAAGTTGGAACCGTTGAAAGAAAAGAGAGAGGGATAACTTAAACGAAATCATTTAACTAAAAGCAGACATTTTAATTAATTTTTTAAATTAATTAGTTCCCCAAGTCCAACTAGTGTAACGATGCAGTTTTGTCTTCATAAAACTGGATCATATGAGAATTTTAATATATAATTAGGGATAGGAGTATAACTTTGATTTGAAAAATTCGATTAACATTCAAAGTATCTAATCCGACGGATTGGTGGAAATAGGTTTTAAGTATACAAATTTGGGTGTTGCTTTCAAAAAATATTATTGGGTATGAAAAATCCTTTGCCCCGTTTACATATTCATTGCTACTAATGGGCCTCCAAAAAAAATCAAATTTGCTTAGCCTAATGGCTTAATTTGTATAAGAATATCTCCTCTTGTAGTCACACCCACTCCTAAATTCGTGGCTTTTGAAGAGAGAAAATGCCTCATATTGATTTTTTCAGCAAGTAAAGATCTTTTGATAAAGAAGTATCGACAATGTCTGACCCTTCTTGTAACCATATTCGATCACCAAGTCTAATTAGAGTAGACTTGCTCGATATACAACTATTAAAATAAATGTATTTGGGGGGTGGGGCCGGGGGTGGCCCGTTTACTAGCCACAGTGTCCTAAATGAGACCCAATTCCACGCCCACATCAAGTGCCTAGACATTGTCTCACATTAGGCTTTTGCCATTAGGAGTATCATTTGATTAGATTAGGCATTATTGTTGGAGACCATCACCTCATTAAAGTATTACTAGTGGCTTTTTGCTGGGGTTTTCTTTGGGGAGAACAATGAAGTTACCTGACCCCTAGGCAGCTATCACTTGAAGGATGCCCCTAGAAATTGGGATTGTGACCTTTGTGGGGCTGTCTCCTATATGAATATGACTACCTATGTGGTCTAGCTAATAGGATATAAGTAATGATTGCAAAATGAAGCCAAATTAGCCAACCCTATGTTTGAAAGTGTTACCGCCCTATGTCAAATTTTTACTTTATTCTACGTCACTTTAGCCCATAATTGAGCAACAGTAATTTCTATAGTGAATAAAGACTAAAAATATGACTTGCGTACAGTTATTAAGAGCAAGCTCAGCCATTGGAACACATTTCAGTGATGGGTCCATGATCCACTTGTGACAAGTGTAGCACACGGCCGGCAAGCCACGATAGGCGAGTCGGCTTGTTTGCTGGCTTCGCCCCATGATACTTCTTTTTGTCTTCTTACGACTTCTTGATTTTTTTAAAATATATTTTTTTAAAATATATTGTTTAGGTAGCTAAAAAATAAGTTACGTATTATGGGTAGGTCCATGATAAATATTTTATTTGATGGTCCAAATTGAAGTTCCATGGGTTGAAGAGGTGGAGGAATGCAAGTTTCAAAAGATAAAACTTCTGATAATGCTGAGAGGTGGAGACCCAAAATTTAGAACTTCCATTGGGGATGCTCTAAAGTAAAATTCTCCCCCAAAAAAAAAAGAAAATTGCGACTTAATAGACGTGCTAATATGATGTGTTTTAATAATAGACATGTTTATGATTACTGTGATAATTGTAAATGACTTGATGTAGAGAAAGTCAAATTGTGGCAAATTTTTCAAGCTTGTTTATAATGGGCTAAAGGTGGGGACTACATAATGCCTTGGCCCATATCATCGGCTTAAGTGATGGGAATATCACATTTAACTAGACGGGGTTCTGGGCTATTAATCTACTCGGCCCAAATAAATTCAGCCCACTTATAAGAAAATTGGGCTTCGCCTCAGAAATTGCTATTTTTTCTACATCTTTCAAGTGGTCAGACGTCAACATCATCACACGAACACACTTTTTTTTTTCCACACTTTTTTTTTTCCAACTAGCGTAAATATGAACCACCACTGATGTTATTGTTCGGCGCCTCTAGTCATAAGAGTGCATCCAATTACACAATCAACTAAAATTTGCTTCAATTGTCAAAGCTCGCTTCAATTGTCAATCTCAACCTCTCGGGCAAAGTTCTTGGTTCTGCCGCTGGTATAAATGTATCACCAAAATACATTGCTTACGCCTTGAGTAATCTACCATTCCTATCCTGGATTATGAAACCTCTTGTTGTTGATGAATTGGGTAGTAATCCGTCAAAATCAAGTTTAACGAACCCTGATGGAGGGAATGCCACCTCACAAGATGAAATGAGGTGGGAGAGATTATACCCAACACACTTACAAAAGTACCCCAACAATGCTATTTTATACCATAAAATTGGAAAACATGGGACATCAAGATGTAACCCAATTGGGCTCAAACAACCATCTGAAACACAACAAGAGCAAATTTAGGTTACTTTAAAACTTTATAAATTTTGTAAAGGCTATTTCCTTCTTTTCAACTTACTTTTTGTCGAAATACTAAGTGAGTTCTAATAAATCACTACAGCAAAAATGAGTTTGAACAAATTGAATTCATCATAAACAAATTCAGTTCAGAAATATGAGTTAAATTTAGCAAAATATTTTTATAATCCAAT
>JACYFF010002017.1:71361424-71407450 GCA_017589665.1 Selenicereus undatus | reverse complement strand
CAAATAAGTTTAGATAAGTTAAGTTAGGTAAAAACATGTTTACTTCGACAGAAATAAGTTTTATTAATAAATTTAATTCCACAAAAATAAGGTCAGAATAAGTTCAGCAAAAATATTATTTTTTTTTTATTTTAAAAAAAGACTTAGGTAAAAGTTAAAGGGTAGACTTTAAGTTTGTTGACTTTATGAACAAACTTAAAAAAGTCTCATTGTCTACATTGTGCCATGAATCAGAACATGATAGACCAGCTAGTATTAATATGTCAATCTAAAAAGTGCGGGGAAGACTAGATTCAAGATGAGTAAAAGTGTAAAACCATAGGGATGAGACGCAAATTTTTATAGGACAAATGTACAGGAGAACAGATTTTAACAAACTCAAAGAGATATGTTGAACCTATATCTAAAATTAGAGTTAGGTAACGGGTCGATTCAGGTTGACTTATTTAATAAATGGGTCAATTTCATGTCAACCTTGTAAATAGTTTCGATCTACTCAAAATTGAAAAATAACATGTTTTCAAGCTAAACGGTCAAAACGTATTGAAATCGGTTCGATTCGTGTCGGGTTCAAGTTTCTCTCAGTGACTTCAGGTCGGATTTGAGTCGGATTATTGTGTCAAATCAAGCTTTCCCAACTCTATCAAAAATGTCATATCGAACAACGAATAGATTGCTTTACAAATGGAACAATACTGCTGACACGCTACCATGAAAGGTAGGTATAACCACCTTAACAACCTTACAGCAAAAATAATTGAGTGGCTAGCTGATGTATGAGCTTTTATGTCTACTGTATTCTCTATGATGCAGCAACTGTCTTCTTATTAGCTATGTAGTGACTGTACTATGCTTCCTTTTTTTGTAAGAACTTTGCCTAACTAATAATCGGGAAAAAATTCATTGAGTGTACAGTACAGGGTTGTTTTTGTGAACATACAACACATTGCTTTTGTAACTCTCTCTGAATTGAGAAAGAAAATACAATTATAAAATAAATTTTACAATTTTCACTCTCTATGCGTTGTATTATATGATATCTGAAAACTTCATACATTGTGTTCTTCTAAATCATTTTATATAAATACGTTATTTGGAAAGCTCCATTTATCAACCATATTTATTTTGAATCACTAGTGGACTAGTTAACTACTAAACACTAATTGGTAATAGTCAAATAGCTAACAACTTGCAAAATAATTAATCATTACTAAAACAATTAAATTTACCAGACACAATTTAAGCAGTTTTTTCAAAACGCTATATAAATATATAATCATTATGTCATCTACTATTCTACTATACACTTAGCATCTGTTGATTTTAGTGTGTAGAATTAGGGCCTAATGGTTAACAACGGTTTACTAACCATTCCACCGTTTACTGTCGGTTATGAATATAACAATTACCAGCTTTTAGTATCAATTAGGAAGAACATTTAGAGATACAGTATATATTGGTTAGCCAATGTTTACTAGTGGCTAGGATTAGTGGTTAGTAGCGTTTAAAAGAGGTTAGTGGTTGTCAAATGATTTCTAACGCCGAAACAAATATAGCTCTAAAGTAGGAAACATTAACAATTTGACCTAGTCAAATCACTCACCTCGACTTCGATCGGCTTTTAGTTTAGACACACCGTATATTTCATTTTAAGGTCACAGAAATGCATTAATGTCTCATCTATTACCTATATCTTTCATGTAACAGCTAAATTAGTACGATTTTTCCCAATTTTGATTTCGCTCTCGATTTTGTTTTAAACACCTTTATCTTTCATGCCATCCATAGAATTATAGACTTCGAGATGTGAGGTATCTGCCGATGACCCAGCTATGACTCAAATTGAGAGTACAAGCTTTCAACCATAGGTAGACACAATCAAGTGAAACCAAGTGAAAATGACCACATAAAATGTTGTGGGGCATCAAGTATGTGAAGGAAGAATGGGAGTTAGAATCAAGTGATTCTAAATGGCAAAACAAGAGAGAATGTGATGTATTCTGGTGTATAACTCAAGGGGGGGGGGTGCAACCAAGCTACTAACCACCAAGAACACGAAGCAACAAGTGAGAACTCACGTCTTAAGGAGTGGCACGGTCGTGCCAAGGGGAATGGGGTGATCGTGCCACTTTGCTGCCCACACACGCCTAGGTTGGTGAAGTTCACGGTTTGAGGTAGGCTTTGTGTTTTTGTTGATAGCTAAGCCAAGGGGCTATCTTTAGCTTTGGTTAGGCATGGGAATGGATGTACGAAGGGATGTATGGGAGTGTGAAATGGAAAGAGATTCAAAGTTTAAGATTTACTAACTTAGAATCAAGCTAGCAAAACCACTTTTCTTTGAACCCTTGAGTGTAAACACTGAATTGGATAGAACTAAACTTGGGGTTTGGATACAGAAACACCACCAAACTCAAGTTTAGGGCCCTTAACTTCGATTAAGATACAGATATCACCACTTAATCTTGGTTAATACTCACTTGAACACCACCTTAATTGGCCTAATTAAGGATAAGCAAGCAAGAGTTTGAAAGAAAGAAAGCACAAAGCTCTCAAACTGATTTTCTCATTCAAATAAGGGTTGTGTTTACAAGGAGCCGTGTGTATGCTTAAATAGAGGGCTAAGCAAGCAACCACACAAGCACACATGCAGCTCTACCTTTCTTAATGGTTAGGAAAGGTGTTAGGTGCTAATTACATGCTGATTTTGCTAAACTAGTATTACAAGCATACCTAGCTAATCTATTACATCAAAACATGAAATAAAACTATATCTAAACTATTAATACATCACTTAACACTTGCTTAGGCATTAATACAACCAGCAAAGACTAGAAATGCATGTACACAACCGTAATTCTCAAGGCCACTTTACGGCTAGCCAATGAGAGAAGAGAGACAAGATATTTTGCTTCTTTACTCCCATTGGTTGATCTTCTCTAGGTAGCAACCAATCCAAGGCACCTTGGGACGTGTGCCAAGCTTTGGAGGGCGTGCCAAGCTGCATTGCAAGTGGAGAAATTGGCTGAAGCTTCAAGAGAACCGGTTTGCACTGAATCGGGTTCAAGGTGCAATTCTGGCAGGTTTTTCTAGCAATCTTTAGGCTTATGAAAAGTGGTGATGATTCAGTTTTCAGGCCATGGGGGGTCATTTTGGGATGTGTATAAACCCCTCCCACAAAGAAATCAAGGTTTGGATATGTTTAAGTATGGTAATTAGGCTTAAACATTTTACCGCGCAGATTAGAGCCTAATCTGACCGGTTTGGGAAAAGTCCTTGATCTCTCATCCTCTTGTGGGTATGATTGAAAACTAATGCTTGGACCTGAAAGTAAACATCATGAGGATTCCAAAAATATATAATTTGAATACTTAAGCCATCATATAGCTTACGTTATAAGCTAATCAAAACCGTGCTTTTTCTGGTCCTGCTGGGCAGTTTTGACACCTTGGGTTTATTGGCTGATTTGAACGACCAAATGAAGTTCAAATTGGAAGCAATTTGATTTGTTGGAAAGCTGACATCTTGAACTTCAAATCCATAAAAAAAATCAGACTTAAACCTTGAGGATACTTGTTGAAATTAGCACACAAAAAAGGGTCAGTGCTGGAATCTTCCCTTTGCCCTGCAGTTTCAAAGCTTAAACAAAACTTGGATGAATTATGCATCCTTTAACCAGCAAAATAAGAGTACCTAGCTTGATTTACATCTTTAAATCAAGGGGTATGGTGGGATATCCATCAAGATGTTTGGAAATAACTGTTAGCTTTTAACCATTAGATATTTATATATGTTTTAAACTATTAGTTATTTACATTCGCTATTTTAAGGGGGCGAAAATTATTAGTCATTATGAAAAGTTATGAGACAAAAAATAATTCAAATTAGCTTTTTGAATCAAAAAACTCATTTACAAGATAACTTATCAACCACCCAAATTAGATTTTTGACTAGATCAAACAGTTAATTTAGATTCAAAGAGTGTTTTTTTGGGGGGGGACAAAAACCATCCAAAAAATTGTTCACCAACTAATATAACTTGGTTCAAGTGGTTTGAACTTTCCCCCTCTTGAATAAAGTCTTAAGTTCGAGTCTTGTTAATAAAAAATATACGTGATAAGAGGGTTCTACACTTCTACCCCCTTATAGACCTTAAGGCTCCAATAATCCGACTTCAATAACAGATGTTGAAAGGCCAAAAAAAAAAAAAAAAATCACCAAACACCCCCTTTAGTAGATGGTCCAGAAACCAAGCTCTGTCTAGTTGCCTAGTAAGCCCCTCCACCTTCCCCCCAAACCCAAAAAAAACCCAATGTGTTATGAATGAGGTAAAATTCACCCCACAAGATATACCATGCCAATTTTTGACCTTTACATTTTTAGAATAATTTTTACCCTTCATCTTTATATAAAAGAGTTTTAGAGCTTTGAAATTTACGAAAATACTTTGAAAGCAATAACATTAATGTCAAAGTTAAGTAATATGGTTGTTGAACTTCTCTGGAGCCCATGCAATTGAGTCTCTCTTTAGATAATCAAGTCTTGTGGGTTACTCGCTTGTCAGCATTGCTAAGATGAACAAACACGCTATTCCATGGATATATTGACAGACACGATTTTGGGTTGATTATAGAATATGTTATTTTAACATGACTAGCACTCGTAGTAATGTCCTTTGAGTTTTGTAATTTGTTAGAATAAATCGTACACAACGGGTGGTAGATAAATCTAGTAATATATGATCAAGTATTTTTGGATATTGCACAGATGGATGAATCAACTCCATGTATTTTTTTTTAGTCTAAGAAACAAAGTAAATATTAAAAAGATAACAGAATAATATATTATAAATGACATAAGAAAAAAAAAATAAAAAGTGCACAACTTTTGAAAATTCAAACTCATGCAAAATGAAGCACACATTTGTAAATTAAATTTAAAATTATGCATTTACCACTATAATACACAGATAATAAGATAGCATGAAAACAGCAGAAGTGAATCTGAATCGTTAGATTAATTTCTAGCGGCTAAGATTACCCGAGTACATTAACGAGATAGATTCCGTCTTCTCCTCCGCCCTCCTAACGCTCTCGCACATTCCCGCACCTTCTTCCGCCGAATGAAGGACGGCATTCGAACATCTGAGGCGGCTCTAGATTGTCTAAAACCCTAGCTACCGCTTTGCACACTTCATCGTTCTCTCTCCTTTCTCTCTCTCTCTCTCTCGATTGCGTTTCAGCTTCCTTTTCGTCCGGTAAAAGCGCTTGGAGTTTCGCCGGATTCCACCGATGCGTCGTTGTTATCGCAAGTCAAAGATACTCAGCGGTCGTGACGGAGGTCGGAGATTTAAACCGCCGTGAACCCGGAGTGTGTTTTCGATTTGATTGAGCGAGAATTTCATGAATTCCAGCAACAATTACTTCCGAAACTACCGCAGGCGCATTCGCCGCCGAAATCGGAGCCAAAGGTAATCGCCGACGCCGCCATGTCAGGCAAGGGAACTACGGGGGGCGTGGCCTAGACCGCCGGGGGATTCGAAACGTTCTTGCCTGCCAAAAAAGAAAAAGAAAAAGAAAAAGGCAAAGGTAATGGGAGAGAGAAATCAGGGAAATGATGTGGCATGATGTTAGCCGTAGGAATCAATCAACGGTCCATCAATGGATCCTCACGTATGGCAGCTATTCCTTATCTCATTGGATAATTCCCTCAATTTCCTTTTAAATAATATATATTACTACTTGTTTTTTGCCTTCTGTGCAGATATTTATATATATTTAATACACTTCCCATACCACAACTGGGTTTATAAAAGGCAGAGCAAAAATGGCTACTAGTAGCAGCAACCTCAGTTGGAGCGCTTATTCCTCCATTGCAGCTAAACATTCAATCCCATCCTCTTTTCTCTCTCTATCTCCGCCCCTTCTTCCGGTGCGGCGGCGGCGGCGCGTGAACGTCAATCTCCGGCGTAACACGGCTGGTAGTCTGAGAGTGAAGGCAATGGCGACGGCGACGGCGGCGGCGGCGGCGGCGGAGGTGGGAGAGGTGAGGACAAGGGAGGAGTTGAGGAAGGGGATAGCGGAGTTGTACGATGAGTCATCTGGGATTTGGGAGGATATTTGGGGAGACCATATGCACCATGGATTCTACGACCCATCTCAAGAAGCATCTCTTTCTCATCATAAGGCTGCTCAGATCCGCCTGATCGAGGAGGCTCTTCATTTCGCTGGCGTTTCAGGTCTTTCTCTTTCCTCCAAATACGGTGATGAACTTAGTCAATGATTATGATATTATGATTATGCTCTGTTTAGATTGACACTCTGTTTGGGTTGAAATTATTTGAAAATGGAGGAGGAAAGGCAATGGAAGATAGGCTAATTAACCCGTTAAATCTTCCGGGGATTGGAGGAGAATTTAGAGAACATTGAAGGATAGAATATATGCTTTGACTTAAAAATATTTAAACAACAACAAAGTACACAACTCTCCATTATCTGTTTTTCTCAGTATAATATGCTTTAAAGATGCCTTAAACTATTTCATATTCTGTTCAGCAGAATCGTTAGTTTCAGTGCTTTCTCAAAGTTATAAGTAACTTTGTCACTTTGTGGGTTTTGGATTTGTGGGTTCAATGCATTTAATCTTCCCAACTCCTGCCAGTTGGTGGAGCTATATTGAACTTTTGTTGTTATGAGTTCTAATTTATAACTCTAAACATTATTGAATAGCAAAATGATAAATATTTTATCATGATATATGTTTTTCTAAATATTTTATATACTGTATTATGTATTAAATTGAAAAAAATAGTATAGTTGAATATTGAAAGGGTATTATTATTTATAAATAATGTAAATGATATCTTACCTATAATTTTTCACAATTATAAAATGACATTTATAATATGCTTTTGTAAACATAATTTATCCAAGTAGAATGTTCTTTGACAAATTCTAAAACTGCACAATTGATAATTAATTATAACAATTAAAATTTAATTATCGCATGTAGATCAACACATTACTCAAATTAAGACAAATGTCTTATCATAAGACATTTTAGCACCCTATTGCACATTCGAAAATCTATCGATGATCATCAACCAAATGTAAATTTCACTGTAAAAGTTTTACAACCCATCAAAAATTTAATAAAACTTTTATTAATTTTTGAATAGATCTACTGGGTCAGTAGTCTGCAATGCACAAAAACCAACTGAGATACTACTACATAATTAAAAATTAATGCGAGGGAAAATAAAAACAAAATTTTCTGCACACGCCTGTTCTATTTCACGTTTTAGATGGATAGATAGATGTAAATAGTTATAAGAAGTTGTAAGAAGCTGTAAAAAGATGTAAGAAAATGTAAGGAGTTATAAGGAGATGCAAGAAGTTGTAAAAAGTTGTAAGAAGCTGTAAGGATAGATTTAAGGAGTTATTGAATTGTTCAAGCATTGTATAGTATAATTTGTTTTACAATGAATGTTTTGGATGAAAAATAATAATATTAAAATAATATACTTATTGAAAATAAACAATTAATTAAGTTAATTATACAACAACAAAATATATTAATCCCCATAAATTTGGTGAATAAAATTTCGTCTACTTGAAGTGATTTTTTATATGAGCATTAGTTTGATCGAATAAGCCAAGTATAACAAAAAAAAATTGATAAAATTGAATACAACTCTTCAAATAAATTCTTATTTTAAGTAAATAATTTTAAATATAAATAAATGTATGGTCATCTATAATAACATATATTTCATGTCGAAACTCAAATATAATTTACGTCGTTATATTATATTTTTATATTTATGTAAATGTTGTGTTCATAAGATATTTATAAATTTTGTATATTGGTAGTATCGTTAAAAAAATATACATATTTCTGTAACTAAAATAAACGAATGTTATAGAAAATCTATGAGATGTAAAAAAATGTATGAAGATGTAAGAAAATGTGAGGAAATGTAAGAAGATGTAAGCAACTGTAAGGAGATGTAAGAAGCTATAAGGAGATGTAAATTTTTAACTAAATCCTCAAAAATGCGAAATAGAATAGGGCCAAAGAAACGATCTATTCTCTTTTTCTTTTTTCTTTTGGTGGCCCACTTGCGAAATGGGAGTAGCTATGACTTCCTGACAATAGTGAGTATGTTTTCTAGAGTCTAGACCCAGTTGCACTAGATACTTCCCATTGGGCGGTTGAGGTCCTTTGTTCTGCTTTTTTCTTTTTTCCTTATTTTTTGGCTCTCTGATACTCCCTTGTGCATTGTCCTCCACGCAGTCATGCGGACCATGCTCTGTGGGTCCTTGTCTTTCCCTTCACCTGTGTACAACCGCACGAAAAGTACAGGCCCTTCATTGTCATTATTCATTCTAATTCTGTTCTCGTCTTGCTGTTTGCTTTTGGAAACTCCCCATCTTTCTTTCGCTTTCCAGTTTTGGCTTATTACTGTACCATAGTCACTTGATTCATTTTGTGTAGTGCCCACAATATTGGAGTGATACATATCTGCTAATCAAACACCGTGTTTGATATATTCTCAAGTCGATCTTAAAAAAAGATATTTATCAATTACCAAGAAAACAAAAGTACACCGTGCGAAATTATTGATTGTATGCTCTCAACGTGTAGTTTTGAAGAACTTTTATAATTATATTGGGCTAATTATTTGGGGATAATTTCTGGGATAAAGGATTGTATTTGACCAAGTAGAACAATATAATAATTTAGTATTCAATAGTTCTTCAAGTAACTCTAGAGTTTTCAAGATTGCTACTCACATATGATGTGGTCAAGAGTGGTTTATGAGGTTGCGACTTGATGTTGAAACATCTAATATTAACTTTTTTAGTTTTTAGGTATAATATGCCATTTCAGTTTAAATAATTAACTAATTCAATCATTGGTCCTGTTGAACATGTTTTTAAATAACTGCCTGAACAGTTAAGAGTTGGCAAGCTAACACTTAATGAAAACAACTAATCCATTATGAATCTAGGTAAAGAGGTAGATACAAATGCATACAACCTTATCCTTTGTGAAGAGAATATGTCCATTGCACTGTAATCAAATAGCTGACAACAAAAACAATACTAACAGCTGACTTCTGTAAAATTAACTGCTTTGATTGCTGGATACATTCTTTTTCTGATAAGGGATTTTGCTGGATATTCCCTCATAAACATGTGTCCTTTTAGTCATTAATACGTTGATATTACTTCAGGATAACTTGGACTGATTAAGTTTCTTTCAGGCTAGAACAGCAAAGTCCGAATAATGCTAGTTTAAGCACTCGCCCTTATATCCACTAGTACAGATGAGCTAGACTTTTGAGACCTGTCTCCTAAATTCCTGTTGTGAATATTCCACGATTTGGTTTGCAGATGATCCCAGTAGACGGCTTAAACGTATGGTTGATGTTGGATGTGGGATCGGAGGCAGCTCCAGGTACATGGCCAAAAAGTATGGGGCTACATGTCAAGGAATAACTTTAAGTCCTATTCAAGCACAAAGAGCTCAAGCACTTGCTGCGGCTGAAGGATTAACTGATAAGGTAAATATTAGGCATGCCGCATGTTGCTTGTTGATAGAAATGAGATTTGAAAATTGCTTACTCTGCTAAATTTGGATCAAACTATCTGTAAATTAAGGCAAAGATTTGCATTTATGGAACTGGCAGGCTTTCTTTCAAGTTGCAGATGCTCTCGAACAGCCATTTCCTGATGGACAGTTTGATTTGGTTTGGTCGATGGAGAGCGGTGAACACATGCCTGACAAAAGAAAGGTTTGCTTTCCTTCTGTTATTTTCTTTTAGTGTTGTCTTTTTTCTGAGTTCTACTTGTACGCCTTGGAAGTCAACTGGGTTGAGCATGGATTTTGGATTAAAGTCTGAAAGATGCTTCGAGGTGATTAATATAGTTGCTCGTTCTTTACTGTTTCAGTTCGTAAATGAACTGGCCAGAGTGGCTGCCCCGAGTGGTACAATCATAATCGTGACATGGTGTCACAGAGACCTCTCCCCATCTGAAGAATCCTTGAAGCCCAAGGAGAAAGAACTCTTGAGAAAGATTTGTGATGCTTATTACCTTCCAGCCTGGTGTTCTACCGCTGATTATGTCAAGTTACTTGAATCCCTCTCTCTGCAGGTCCTCACCTTTATTTTGCAGCATTCCTGTGTTGATTATTTGTTGTATATGTTTTCCCCCACTTTATTGAGCTACTTTTAGAGAGAGCTTTGAGATCAATGAATAAACCAATTTTTGCTTAAATGTGTTGTGGATTCCTTGAAATCAATCCTTCTTGCTCGTATAAAGTTACCTGTCTAAATATCTGAAAACTTGCTTAAAAGAGGATTCACACAGTATTGTTATTGTTCTAGTATGTGATTTTCCTCATGAAGTGGGGATTTGGAAAATTTACTGTTCTTTCTTTAGTTGTGAATCCAATTTCCTTGGCTTTTATGCAGGATATAAAGGCAGCAGATTGGTCCGAGCATGTTGCTCCATTTTGGCCTGCTGTTATACGCTCAGCATTGACCTGGAAAGGCATCACTTCATTGATTCGTGCTGGTATGTTTCAAATACAGATTTCCATAATTGAAGACCATCAGCATCCGCCTTCGCACACACGCACACACACTCTTCAAGTTGTTTGATTTGCTCAGATTTGCTTATTGACGGGGCTACGAAATATTTAATGTTGTGATACTCGTAGCCTAAAACAGTCAGTTGAGCTTCCAAACTTCGAGTGGAGCTCTGAAACTAGCTCCATGATGTATTCATAAACGATTGGACGAACACATGTTGATTAGATGTAGATAAAAGATTGAATGAACATATATAGTCAGTTACGTACATGCATATATGTTCATAAGTGGACTGAGTTTTGCTCTCAGGATGGAAGACAATAAAGGGAGCATTGGCGATGCCACTGATGGTTGAAGGATACAAGATGGGGCTCATCAAATTCGCGATCATTACATGTCGAAAACCGGAGAAGTGATTCTACAAGTCACAACCACATAAAGGCTTGACTAATAGGTTCCTTTATGGTGTCATTGTTATTGCTCAATGCCAGATAAAGTGTTAGTACACAATAATTGGGGTAGCATTTTCTCAGTTGTAATAAATTTTCCTTAGAATCTTGTGTAGCTTCCGTCTTTACTTGCACATTCGGATTCAGTCATACAGGAAATAAGGTTTTTCTCATGGCTATTTCACAATTCAATGTGTCTACTTGCCTTGATGCTGAAATGCTTTGTTCTTCCCCCCCGGGGGGGGGGGGGGGAGATGAGACACGATGTCGATGGCTGATATAGGTGGAATTTAAACCCAAGTCTCTAGTAATGACTGTCAAAGATTTTATCAATCGTGCTAATTGAGACCACAATTGAAATGTTTTTGTTTATATACCCCACCTGTCCCAATCAATTTTTTCCCATTATTTTCATTTTTCTGTTTTGATCTCTGCTAACCGAAATCGAACCAACTATATGAATTAATTAAGAGTAGATAATGTAAATTGACTAAATGTCTCGTCAATAATTGAGCAGTAGGGCACGAGTTGTGCATAACTAATTTTATCCCCGACAATGAAAGGTATGAAGCTCTACTTACTATTGTATTTGCGTAGGGGGAGTTGAACATGTAAACTTCATAAACTTTTTCTATGTGCTCAATTATTCGATTTGAATAAACATATACATCTGACTTAGGTCCTACTGGAACATTAATTTTGAGCTTTAGAACAAGAAAACAAGTGTATGTTACTGTTGCAAGTCTTGTTTTCATCACCTTTGTTTTGTTATGATAATGAATTCGGACCCTTTTAACGCGTGTGCACACATATCCAAAAATAATAAAATGCACCGAATGGTCTTTATAATAAGAATTTTAACAAGGACCCTTTCTCCAATAGCTATACAAATTAACGTGTCAATAATTAAAATAGATCAATGAAAAACGTGTCCATCACAAATACTGATAAGTGATGTAAAATTACTATATTATAAGCTTGTTTTTTTTGTTGGGAAATATAGATTTGTAAATAGGTGAAGTTGATTGAGATTGGTAAAGGTGAGTACTTTTTTTGTTGAAGTTGATTAAATTTTTTTTTTTTGTACGATGGATAGAAGTTGGTTAAAATAGTGAAAAGTTAGTTGAAGTTAGTTGAAGTGAGTTGAAATTGGTTGAATTTGATTTTCTTTATTGAAATTCGTAAAGTAGGTTGAAATTGATTGAAATTAATTGATGTTGATAAATTTGGATTTACTAACGAAAAGAACATGGTCTATATGCAAATGCTCAATCCCAAGATTATGCATGTAACCCTTATCTTGCTGGATAAGGCCTCCACAAGGACAAAGTAACACTATCATGATGGAAGTTGAACATCGCATGTGAAATTTGCTTGTATCAATTATGTAGTTTCTAAGGGTCTGTTCTATTTCGCGTTTTAGATAGATAGATAGATACAAGGAGATGTAAGGAGCTGTAAGGAGATGTAAGGAGCTGTAAGAAGCTGTAAGGAGTTGTAAATATAGATAAAAGGAGTTATTGAATTGTAAAAGAGTTTTATAGTATAATTTATTTTAGATGAAAAATAATAATATTAAAATAATATACTTAAGAAACTGTATTTTGTATTTTTATTTTTTTTATTATTATTATTTTTTTCATTTTTCCTTTTTATTTTTTACTCTTTTTATTTCTTGTATTTTTTGTAATTTTGTAATTTTTGTTGTTTTATTGTTTTATTTTTTATTTCTTTATTTTTATTTTTTTTATTTTTTAATTATTATTTTTTATTTTTTTTTAATTTTAAATTTTAATTTTAATTTAAATTTAAATTTTTGTTTTTTTTTAATTTTCTATTTTATAATTTTGTAATTTGTAATTTTTATTTTTATTTTTTATTTTAAATTTTTAATTTTAAATTTTAATTTTAATTTTTTAATTTTTTAATTTAAAAAAATAATAATAAAACTAAAAATTTTGAAAATTTTGAAAATTTTAAAATTAAAAATTAAAAATTAAAAATTAAAAATAAAAATTAAAATTAAAAATTAAAATTAAAATTAAAAAATAAAAAATTTAAAAA
The DNA here is from genome assembly GCA_017589665.1 of Selenicereus undatus. NCBI lineage: Eukaryota > Viridiplantae > Streptophyta > Magnoliopsida > Caryophyllales > Cactaceae > Selenicereus > Selenicereus undatus. The sequence goes on along the minus strand of JACYFF010002017.1, from coordinate 71,394,340 downwards.
TAAACACTATAAAATATAAAATTAAAAAATTAAAAATAAAAAACTAAAAACAAAAAATAAAAAATAAAAAATAAAAAATAAAAAAAATGAAAAATGAAAAATGAAAAATAAAAGAATAAAGAAAAAAATAAAAAATAAAAAATAAAAAATTACAAAATTACAAAATTACAAAATAAAAATTAAAAAATTAAAAAAATTAAAAAAAATTAAAAAATTAAAAAATTAAAAAATTAAAAAAGTAAAAATAAAAGATGAAAAATGAAAAATTTAAAAAATTAAAAAAATTAAAAAATAAAAAATAAAAACTAAAAAATAAAGAACAAAAAATTTTAAAATTAAAAATTAAAAATTAACAATTAAAAATTAAAAAAATACAAAATATAAAATAAATAAAATGAAGATGTAAGGAGATGTAAGAAGATGTAAGAAGATGTAAGGAGATATAAGGAGATGTAAGAAGATATAAGGAGATGTAAGGAGATGTAAGAAGATGTAAGAAAATGTAAGGAGATGTAAGAAGCTGTAAGGAAATGTAAGCTCTTAGTTAAATCGTAAAGAACGCGAAATAGAACAGGGCCTAAGTTGCTCAAAGATTTTCTTCATTATCAAAATTCAAAATCGAGACCTTATTTTTAACAAAAAATAATTATCGAATCACTTAAACAAATTTATGTTATTCATTTTGAGATCCCTGTTCTATTTCGCGTTTTTTAGGATTTAGCTAAGAGTTTACATCTCCTTACAACTTCTTACATCTTCTTACAGCTCTTTACATTCTTAACATAATCCTTACATTTTCTTACATTTTCTTACATCCTTACATCTCCTTACATCCGATATAAATTTTCTATAACATTCAAAAGCTCTTTACAACTTCTTACATATCCTTACAATTCCTCACATCTTCTTACAACTCCTTATATATATCTATCTATCTAAAACGTGAAATAGAACAAGCCCAGTTGATTCAAGAGAAAATGATATATCTTCATTCAGAGGTCGAATTCAATTGACATCTTTGTCAACCCAACCATGGCAATATGTTCAGCTATTGCCAAGCTCGTAAATTTCTTGATCATGCCCATTTCTAGGGGGAACCTCCATGATTAATTACTGATGTTTACGTATTAATTTGCGTGGAAGTGCATGAAGCAATCGTTCTCAAGCCATGCCATGAGAGAGATTATCTACAATCTAATCAAACAGATTTACTTGTTTTTAAGTGGGAGAAAAAAAGAGATTATGGGGCCTTGGCCCCTCAATAGCACCCCCCAAAAAAAAGAGATTATCTATTCACAGGTTTTGATTTTGATGTTGGCGTCCTAATTAAATTTTTGGTCGAAAAGTAGTTGGAGTAATTAGGTATTAGTAGTCTTATATTCTTTTAGATTTATCATAAATATTTATTATTAATATTTAACAACATCAATATAATTCATCATAATTCAGCATCATTTAATACAGTTCAACTCAACTCAGTAATATTCATAAAATTCAGTCCAATTAACTTCTAATGATGTAAACCAATTTATTATGATTCAGCACATTTCAATAACTTTCGACAACTTTCATTATGTTTCGCAAAGTTAACAATAACCATCGATAAACACTTAATAATAAGTCCAAAAAAAAAACCCTAAATCTTATTGCTTTGTGATGTGAATAGTAAATTTAAATGGAATTTAGACATAGGCACGAAGCACAAAGTTGGAAAATAATTGATTATTAGAGCATCCGCAACGCCATGTGCAAAACAGGAATGCGGGCCCCATAATGCCATGTGTTGCAACATGAGAGGGGAGGGAGAAAAGTTGCACGGGGGAACGTGTGTCTCCCCGCATTGCAACTTTCACATTATTTTAATATATTTTTTGTTTTTTTTTGTTTTTGAGTAGGTAAATAATTTTTAAATGATTAAAAAAATAGATTGTGTATTATAAGGTGGGTCCATGACAAATATTTTTATTGGATGATTAAAATTGGAGTTTCATAGATTGGAAAAGTGATTTGATGGAATGCACGTTTCAAAATTGTAGAACTTTTATTGACGTGACATACTAGAGTTCCAAAAATCAAAACTCTGACTGAAAATGCTCTTAGTATATTCTACTTTCAGTGATGAAAGCGGTGGATTTAGGGGTGCAACTAGGTAGTCCCATCCTAAGGCAAGGTGGCCCCATAAATGAAAATTATAGATTTCATTATATTTGGCAGACATCATCTATAATTTAGGTTGAATTTGCAACTTGATTTTAATCTAATCTAAGCCAAACTGAATGTGAAATTTATCTTAGTATTAGCTAGAATTTGACCAAGTTGATTCAAATGGGGTTAACAGGTTTCCATATCTTCTAACTTGGTCGTTTATAGGTGAATTCACTTGAGTATGTTTCGATGTTTGGATAAAATATAGATTAGTCAACCAGAATAAAGTTGAAGAGTCATAGCTTAAACTAAGTTATATGCTGACAAAATAATCTGCTTAAGAGTCCAAAAATCATTATGATTATTAGTTAGTTTAATTAATAAAATTTAAAAAGTTATTGTTAGAAACCTGCATTAGAATCCTGTTCTTCTCTCCTCTCTCCTCATACTTTTCTATTTTTCTCTCTCCTAATATGAGGTAAGAAATGTAAGAATCTTGAATGGGAAAGTTGATTAGATTGGATTGGGTGTAGACTTCAGACAATTGAGACATCTTTTATTGAATAATTGATGATTTGTAAATTAGGATTAAGTCAAAGACAAATTGATGAACTATGACAATCGATACACCTTTTATTACTTATTTGAAATTAGAGTTAACTTATGGTCAAACTGTGTTGGGTAATAAAAGTCGAAGTATTTGTACTGGTCAAAATATTATAGATCACTATTTAAAAGTATTAGGTAAAGTAGTTGATGAGGTAATGATTAGAGGTCTATGTTGTGTTTTTTAAAAACTAATAAATGTAGCTTTTAAAAACCTTTAATTAGTGGTTGCATTGTAAATTACAGAATTCTTCTCTTTATTCTCTAAAAACCTTTATTTATTGCGCTCTTTTTAGTAATTTTACATAAATCTGTTATTTCAACAGATACATTTACCAAACGCATTTATTTTGAATCGCTAGTTAAACAGCTAACTACTAACCAACAATAAATCACAGTTAATTACTAATAAAGTCACTAATAATTAGTAAAATAATTAATCATTATTAAAACAACTAATTTTATTAAACACGCCTCAAATTGGATCAAGTTGTACTTGTACTGAAGGCAGTTTTGAATATTAAAAAGGGGTGTTGTGGAGGGATATGCTCCATTTTTATTGGGTAGTGTGCATTTTTATTAGATGCACTGCGTGGCTTGTTGACGAGAGTCTATTTTCCTATGTCAACATATCTTCTTTACCAGGTACTTCCATGAGAAATGAGTGTGAATGAAGTGAAATAATGACTCATTCAGCCTTGGAAGTGTTGCTTATGTTATATTTATAAGTGATGGACATGGATAAAATTATATATAGTAAGTATCTTATTGTTAAGTGGTGTTTATTGATGTTGATAAGTATTTTGCATGTAATCTGGAATCTAGACAAAAATACATAGTACGTTGGCTATAATTAATAATAAGTATCAAACCAAATTTGAATAGATTTAATTTTGAGATATTACTGAAAATTGGTTCAAAAACACAGCAAAAAATAATTGATAAATTTTTTGGAACGCTCTATAAATTTGATTTTAAAAAAAATTAAAAAATAATAAGAGATTTTAGTGGATAATAGAATAAACTTTGCGAATTCGTTCCTTTATATTCCTTTTTAAAAAAATCTTCGAATTACTTTACAAATGGTTTCAAAAAACTAGTCAGTTTTGTATAGAATAGCCTCACGTAAGAAATATTATACGATGAACAAGTTTACGATAATCTCTAATAATTTTGGGATGATTATTTATTAATTTTTAATAAATTTAAATAATTCATCTCACTATAATACTTCTATAAGATGATTTACATCAGAAATTGTGACAAAAACCTACATCTCTTGGTTCAAGAAATCGAAATAAGAGGACAAAATCATTTTTTTTCCTACCTCATTTTAAATTCGGTAAATCAAAAAGAAAAAAAAACCCCCCTACAAGATTGCTGCAGAGCACCGGCACAAACACAAGACGGAAAGTGTGAACGAAGCACGGAAATGCAGTAGAAAGGGGCAGTTCACCGTTCATCTTCCTCAATGGCAATTCAGTAGAATCCTTTTTCCACTGCCCTCAAACCCTTTCACCAATTCAGCAAATTTTCCCAGTTATGGCAATTTCTCCTCTTACTTTCTCTCTATTCAACTCCCACATTCACCTTATCCCGCCCCTTTTCTTCTCAATTTCGAATCACATTCACATTCTCCTTCAATTGGGCAAAAGCGGTGTTGCACAGAGTAGAGAGAAAGTGAGGTATCAACAATGGCGAGAGGGAAAATTCAGATAAAGAGGATTGAGAATTCGACCAACAGGCAGGTCACATATTCAAAAAGGCGAAGTGGGTTGTTCAAGAAAGCTAAGGAACTTACTGTTTTGTGTGATGCTACTGTTTCTATTATCATGTTTTCCAGCAGTAACAAGCTCCATGAATTCCTCAGCCCTGGGGTTTCGTACGTTTGTTGATCTCTTTCTCTTATTCTTTTTTTGTTTTTGCCATGTGGTGATTAGTGTTTTTGGATGTGGGTTTTTTGTGGGTTGATGAACTTCTGGGGTTTTGATGTGTGCAGAATGAAGGAGATTTATGACAGGTATCAGGAGACTACGGGGATTGATATTTGGCTCACTCAATACCAGGTAATGCTATGAACTATTTGGATTTTTGGGTAAATTCAGATTGTTTCATGAATTGAATTCATTTACCCCAAAAGATGGGAAAAATTGCAGAGTGATGACCTTTGGGGAGAAAAGGGATGGGGAGGGTTTATTTGAGGATTTAGGTTTTTCGACACTGGAACTTTTAAGTTGTAGGAGAGGAATTTCTAGTCACTGGAATATTGAGTAAATTTGTATCATATTGATGGATTCTGTCAAGGGCTAAAACTTGGTGTTATTTGATGTTGCGTCTTGCTTAATATCACGGGATGATTCTTCACTCAGACTCAACTCCTGTGTAGCCTAGCATACTTCTCCCTTGCTTGCTTACTTGGCTTCCACAAGTCTAAGTCAAGCTCAAGCATACTCGAGAAGGCTTACTAGCAAACTTGAAAGGTCCTGAGTGAAGTTTACGAGGCACTCAAACTCAACTCCAGTGTAGCCCACCATACTTCTCCCTTGCTTGCTTGGCTTCCGCAAGTCTAAGTCAAGCTCAATCATACTTGAGAAGGCTTACTAGCAAACTTGAAAGGTCTTGAGTGAAGTATACGAGTCTGCACAGGAGTTGAGTTTGAGTGAAAAATCATCCTATGACATTAAGCTCCAGAAGTGCTACTTTATCGATCTGGGGAAACCAATGTAGTACATGCCAGGTTGATCTCTAAAATTGTGAACTTGAACAAGATTTCAAGAGTTTGTGTTGATTTGCAGAGAATGCAGGAAGATCTGCAGAAGTTGAATGAGATAAACAAGGGCCTGCAAAGGCAGATCAGGTAACAAGTGCACTTAATCATAGAATCATAATTTAGCAGTAGTCATCAGAACCTGTTTGTGTTATGACATATGTTGCAATCTCATTGTTTTTTGGGTGGACTTCGGCAAATTTGATAGGCAGAGAATGGGAGATTGTTTGGAGGACTTGAGCTTTGATCAATTGAGCTGTCTTGAGCAAGATATGGAAAATGCTGTGCAGTTTATTCGACAACGCAAGGTTTAAGATCTCTTTTCTTTGCTTCAGTTGAACATCTACTTTACTATTATTATTATTATTATTATTATTATTATTATTATTGTTGTTGTTGTTGTTGTTGTTGTTGTTGTTGTTGTTATTGTTGTGGTTGTGGTTGTGGTGGTTCTTGTGGTGGTGGTGGTGGTTCTTGTGGTGGTTGTGGTTGTTGTTGTGGTGGTGGTGGTGGTGGTGGTGGTTGTTGTGGTGGTGTGGTTTACTACTACTATTGTTGTTATTGTTATTGTTATTGTTCTTATTCTTATTCTTATTGTTATTGTTATTATCATCATTATCATCATCTAATTTCACTTGTTACACCTGTTGAAATTGAATGGACGAAACTTGCCAAGCCTTAATTTTGTGAATTCATGGAGTCTAGACATACTATCTTTAGGAATGATCCAAAAGTCACCAATCGCTAATTATGCCATGCTAACAGTAATTTTCATCCATATCTAGCAGTGTTGAGATATTGAGGCGATTATGACTAGATGTTGCTTAATGTCATTAACATAGGCGTCTCTCTCAGTCCCTTATGGCAGAGTCTTTTGTGGTTGGGATGAAGGTCACATCTGCGTGGTTGGTGCTTCAGTTGAAAGCTTTGATTGAATTGACAATGTCAACATGTGAACAGTGACTGATTGAATAAAGATATTTAATTTAGAATGTTATGGCCAACAAATGGCTGAGAATTGCACAATGGACAGAATAGTATTGGAAATGTTTTGGTTCACGTTCTGGGAAGGAAAGTAGAGGCTGAAGAGAAACAGGGCCATTGAGCTATTTCATCATTTGATTCAGTTTGAAAGGGATTGAGAGAAGTGCTTTGATTTAGATAGTATGAAGATTTGTTTCCCTAGATGTCGAGTGAGTGCCAGAGTAATGACTGGTTATTAGAGAAGGGCGAGAGACCTAATCAAAGTCCAAAATCTCTATTAAGACGTAGGAAAGAGAGACATGCATCTACGTGGGGCGATAATTCGGAGTTAAATAAGCTAGTTAGAGAGACTTTAGCAGCTTGTCTGATGTCATGGAATCAGGACCCCCAAGGATTTGGATGCCTGCTGCAGCCTGGAGGGCATTGTGGAAAACTACTAGAGCCAAGGAATTGAGTCTGGATGCTAGGTTCGAAATAAAGCCAATGAAGTCTAGCAATATGAAGTATATAGGTCAAGCTTCTGGATACTTGTGCAACATTGAAGTAGTCCCAAACATGATGGTGATGAACCCCAAAATATACTGTCAGTTATGCTGTTCTTTAAGCTCAACCAGCCTTAGTTTTATGAAGTGCAATCGTCGCTGCGTGTAGGCTCACTAAGTTGCAGGCTCAAACTTCATCGCCTCAGTACGAGGAGACTGCTTGAGTTGTGCTCGTTTGTGCACCTCTCATTGAGACATGATGTGTTAGTAATTGATATTATTAGCAAGAATGGCATAGATGATATGGACCATATGGTAAACCATCAAGGCTTTAAGGGCCTGTTCTTTTCGTGGGTCAATTCCAAAATACCAACCTCAACCCACTTCAACCTACTTCAACCCACTTCAACCCACTTCCACTATTTTATCCAAGTTCAATTTATCACATAAAAAAAATTCAATCCACTTCAACCTAGCTCAGCCTATTTCAACCCACTTCACCCTTTTACTTACCCCAATTCACCCACGAAGAGAACAAGCCCTAAGTGTCGCTCAGTTGATACTCACGCTAGACGATTGATGCAATTTTGAGGAGACAAACTTAAACAATTGCATCAAATTTCTTCTAATTAAACTCAAATTGAGTGATCCAGTTAGTTTTAACTCTGATCTTGAATCACAAGTAAGCCATCTATAGGTGAGCTTTGAATCCTACCAAAAGAAGCTGACTTCATCAAATCTGTTGCTTATTGCCATTGTTTTTAAAACTTTCTAATTTTTGAGCTGAATAGGATTATAAGAATTATTTACAACCGAAATTAGAATATTAAAAATATAAAACATCGGCCATTAAGCATTTTAGCAAAAATATTGCCTTGCATCCATGAAGCTTGTGTCATTTTACTTTCGGACATTATGGACTTGAGTGCACCTTGCGCCTTTCAAAAATAAGTGTGAGAGATTCTTGCCACTGTTTTAGTTTAAAAAGGCGCGAGGTGCAAAGGTTTCCTAGGCTTGAGCCTCAAGGGGAGGGCGCACCTTTACACAGAAATGTCTAACATGTACTCAACAGATAGATTTTGCTCAAATGATTTATATGATTGCATCAATATGGAATTAGATGTCAATATAAACTGTTACAATGTTTAAAACATGCGTAAAATAGTTTAAAATATGATAAAAAGTGAATTATATCTTTTAAATACAAATCAAAATGCTAATAAGTGTTTTAAAATATCTTTTAAAACATGATAAAAAGTGAATTATATCTCTTAAAACATGATAAAAAGTGTTTTTAAATACAAATCAAAATGCTAATAAAAAGTGAATACATATCTTTTAAAATATGATAAAAAGTGAATTATATCTTTTCATTACATTCTTGCTATAAGTGTTTAAAGGAAAGAAAAAATTCAAAGCTGAGAGAAAGGAAAGAAAATATGGCTTCTTTAACTAAAAAATATAATAAAATAAAAAAATATGGCTGATTCTTTCCTAAATAAAAGATAAAAGGAAAGGGAAAGAATTCTACACAATGTAACAAATTAATACTATAGGAAATCTTCACTAAATAAAACTATGAATGAAAAAGGAAATAATATGCACAAATTCTAACCTAGGCCCTTCCCATCTAGACTTCTAACGAACCCCAACACACCATGGAAGAAGAAAGCTGGTAACCGGAGTCCACTACACTAATTCCGGTGAAGATCGACCACCAGAACAATATGAAGATGGACGTTTGACCCCCTTTGGCACGATAAGGTCTCCATACTTGACAGTTCAGAAATTGGGGTTTTTTAATTTTAGAGTTTGTCAATTGCATGAGGGATTTTGATCGAAATCACAATATAAGACTAAGATAAGTGTTAATTTTAACAAAGTTGGTGAGTTTAATGATCAAAAGTTCTCCTCTTTGTCCTATAGCTTCAGTTCTCACTTAAGATCAATAAAGCCCTTGCTTTGGTCGCCTCGTGCCTCCAACTGAGGTGTGCTGATGTGCACAGCTCACCGCGCTTAAAGGATTCGCCTCACCTCACCTCACACACAATGGTGCGCCACAGTGGTCGCTTTCCACCTCAGTGTGAGGCGCGCTTTTTTAAACTAAGGCCACTGCATCTCTGAAATCTCTTAGGATTAATAAACATTACTTTAAGCAATTAATAAGCATTATGACTTTATTGGCATCATCTTTATACATGTTATAGCATAATTCTAAAATGCCCAAAAACAAGGTATTATTATAGTGGTACAGTCCACTGTACTGTTTAGATTTGTCCTATGATATCCTAAAACAATTTGAGGGCTAATAGGAGCGTATAATCACATTTGAGGAATGGTGGGGCATTTTATAGGGGATCTTGACTCTTGAGAGGGGCTTTTCCTTCTATCCATAAACTATTAAGATGCCTTAAGCAACCCCCTAATGAATTTGAATGTGTATAGTGGTATACAATATGAAGGGGTGCCTTGGAGCAACGATAAGGCTGTCTCTATATGACCAAAAGGTCAGGGTTTTGAACTTTGGAATCAACCACTGACAAAGTTAAGTTAGGCTGCCTACAATTCACCCCTTGGGGTGGGGACCATCTTCGGATCCTGTGTGAACGTAGGATGGTTGTGCACCGGGCTGTTTTTTTTTATTTATTTATTTTTATAGTGGTATACAATACACTCTGTCACTTTGAAACACAATCTTGATCTTAAACGCTGAAACATGATTTAAACTCAAAAAGGTCATTATGCTGGTATGTGCTAGACTTTGAACTGCCAGTAATGGCTGTGAAAGACCCTAAAGCATTTTGAGGGGTTAGAAGGAGTACATAATAGCCATTTATAACTCATGGGATGCTTCCCCCACAACCATGAAAACCTTGAGTAATTGCCTTCAGTTTGGCGGTCATAGATGGCTCTTACTACTCCTAGCGCTACATATCCTAAGGCTCTCTAAGTATCTCCTTACTATTTCATGTAAGGAGCGATGATTTTATTGTCATTTTTTTGAAGCATGATGCAAAACATCTAAATGGGGCATTGTGGTGGTGCATATAGTATAACGCCTTAAAATGTTTTGAGAGGTCACAAGGAGCACATGGTCGCCATATGATAATTGTGGAGCATTTCTTAAAATCCTGGAAATGTGTATAATAGCCTTCATTTTAGGGTTTCATGTGAGGTTCCACTTTATACATGTCAAGAAAAGAAACAGAAAGGGTGTAAGTTTCAGTTTTGGGCTGAAGGAGAAAGGAGATTGGCTTTTAGATTGATATATAGAACGAAAACGTACAATGTTTACAACTTACACATTGAGAAAACAGCTGATGGCTAGCTTTGTGTTTTTGTTTCTCCTCTCCTGTTGATTCTTGCCTTTTGTTGAAGTAAGATAACCCTTAAATTCAACATTCTGATATTGGTTTGCAGTACAAGGTGATTGCTACTCAGATCGACACTAAAAAGAAAAAGGCATGTTTTTTCCAATTTCTGCTTCATCATTAAACTTGGTTCTTGCGTTTTATCCTTCTCTCCTCACCTGCTAGATCTGATTCATCTGTTTTCACCTTTATTTGTCCTAGGTGCGAAACGAGCGGGAAATTCATAGAGGTCTCCTCCAAGATTTTGTAAGCATGCCATATTAATCTTATACCTGAAATGTTAAATTTCCTTTTTCTTTCCTGGGCTGATGGCAGATCAAAGTCTTTTGCCCAATTCAAGCATGTGGGTTTGGCTAATTTTGCTCAAAAGCTTTCTTTGCTCGAAATGAGGTTTTTTGTAGTAGTATTTGAAAAACTAGTCTTTGACCCTTATTTTTGGGGTTATATCTGATACTAGTGGAAAATTTCTGTAGATGTCTGAACCAAATTGGAGATTGCTTAGCATCTGAAGTATGATGCAACATTCTAAGATTCCATACTTAGTATACTACAATAATAAGGACTAAAATGGATAAACTCATCATCAAAAGTACATAGCTTTTCCCGCTTCAAAGGGGAGGGAAGGAGAATATCGACACATTCTAATTGCGAGGCAATCCTTTTTGCAGGATCTTCCCAACGAGGAACCACCATATGGACTGGTGGATGACGGGGACTACAACCATGTGCTCGGGTATGACAACAGCTCCCATGTCCTTGCTCTACGGTTGCAGCCATATCCACTTCCACCCAACCTTCATGCCGGAGGAGCTGCAGGAGCAGGATCAGGATCATGTGTTACAACGTACACGTTGCATTGAGTGGCACCAAGTATCACAATTGTTTAACCTCGGACCTAATTAACGTATATGTGAGATGATGAAAGTTGGTTCCTAATTTGTGTGAATTCTAAGTAATATGAAAATGTTTGGTTGAATAGAATGCAATGACATATGTGCTGCTGTTAATTAATGTCATATCAAAGACAGGATCGTACAGGTTGTCTCATATAGCAAGTGGACGCAGGCGAGGTAGTCATATTTATTGGGTAGTCAAGAGGGGTAATATAGAAAGGAAAAGAAAAGCTAAAAAGGAAACAGATTAGCAAAAAGGAGAATCACAATACTTTCTAAAAGTAGAAGGTTCTGCATGAGATAGATTTATTTAAAGCTTATCGTGAGACAAGATTTAAGGTGGTCTTTGATAAGTGTGAGAACAATTAATATTTTATTTAAAAAATGACTAATAAAAGTTGCAATCCAATGAATTATTAAACATTTACAAATTAAAAATTTATTTTCATATAAACTATCAACTATCTCAAAACCTTTGATTAAAAAAAAAAACATTAATCCTCAGTGTGAGTTCTAAAATTTGGAACTCTACCATGCGGTTCCTGTCACATAAGCAAAACTTTTACATTCTAAAACTTGCAATCCTATATTCCAACACATGGAACTCTATTCTGCATCATTCAATAAAATATTTGTTATAGACCCACCCTATAACATATAATCTTTTTTTTAACTACCTAATAAATATTTTTACAATAAAAAAAAATCATTAAAACACAATAGAAAGTGACACTCAGGGTGGAATGCCAGAGTGTTCTGGTATTTCACTACGCGTTCCATGCCATAAAAAAATGGTGGTTGCAAGCTTGAAGAGTAGAACTTAGGCCCCACTGGAGGAATGCAAATATCTGGCTACGAATTAGAGTTGGAAAAGTTTGATCGGACACAATAACTCAACCCGAACCTGACATGAAGTTATCGAGAGAAACCCAAAATAACACGAACCGAACCAATTTGACCTGGAGTCAACATGAGTTTACCGTTTAGCTTGAAAACATGTTATTTTTTAATTTTGAATAGATTTGAGCTATTTACAAAATTGATATAAAATTTACTTATTTATTAAATTAGTTAACCCGAATTGACCGTTATTCAGCTCTATTGCGAATTGCCTTGTCCGAATGCCCGCTGCCAAAGATTTGCAATCAATACAAACAAAAGGAAAAAGAAAAAGAGGTTCTGCCGTTTCCGGTCATCCGTTTCGAAACCCACGGAGCGCAAAGGACCATTTCTCTCTCTCTCTCTCTCTCTCTCTCTCTCTCTCTCTCTCTCTCTGTGGTCTCCACAGTCTACCTCATATGCTCCAAAATTCGGCTTATCACTATCTCTGAAAGCCCGCGCAAATTAGAGAGAGAAAGAGAGAGCTATAGAGAGAGAAAGAGAGCGAATGGGAGCGGTGGTTCCTACCACCACTCCATGGACTACCAAAGACGATCTCTTGCTCAAGAAAGCGCTTGAGGTAATTTTCACCTCCCATTTCTCTTACCCAATTCCTCTTCTTTTGCGGAATTTGAGATAGGTTTGTGTTTAATTTCCATGTTTATGATCAAAGTATTTCACTGCTGATGACCCCGCTTTTTTTTTAACGAAATTTGTTATCTTTATTTGTGGACGGGGGTTTTGAGGTTTTAGTGGTTTCAACTTGTACTTGTGACTGAGAAATTAGTTGGATTGTTGTTGAGATTGAAGAGCATTCAGGAGTCATCATTTTGATTGCTAGGGTTTCGGGTTTTGGGTTTAGGCATATCTAATTTTGTGTATACATTGTTGTAGCTACTAGCTGGAGAGTGTGATTGCTTTTAAGAGTCATGGTGGGGTTGGTGATGGGTTTGATTGGGAGTTGGCAGTGCATTACAAAAATTGTGATCGTCCATCTGTTATGGTATGGAAATTTCGAAACAACATTTTCAGATACTAGTAAGGATCACTTGGGCAAGATGCTGAAATTGCTGATTAAGCGTAATTAGCGTAGTTGAGAGTAGTGATTGTCAAAAACGTTGTGTGACATAACTAGTTTATGTTTTTAAATTTGCTTCTTTTCCCCTCTTTTTTCCATAAAGATCCAAATGGAAATAGCCACTTCTTTTTTTAAAAAAAAAACCCCCTTATTTAAGATGGAAAAAGGCCCAAATGAACAACTTAATAATAAATACAAAAACATTAAAATACAAAAAGCTCCTCCTAACTAACAAGTAAAAAAGAAAATCTAAAATCTGCATAAAAGAAAAAAAAATCCAACATAACTAATCTTTTAAAAAAAAAAAAATCTGAAACATAATTTATCCAAAATGCCAACCACCCATGGAAATTTACATTTGTGCCATTTCTACATTTGTGCCATGGAAACATAATTCTTCCCCGGACCCTGCGTGAACGCGGGATGCTTGTGCACCGGGCTGCCCTTTTTTACTATTCATTTGAATAAATAAAAAAATTATTCGCCTTTGGATTCAAAATGTGGCCATTCCTCGATGAAATGACTGCTCTTTAAGTTGAGTGCTCTGCGCTTTCACCAGGCAACAACCGCAATATACAACTCGATTGCCACAATAGAGCGATTTTTCCATACCGCGATTGAATCCGCATTTTGAATCCTTGTGTATAAGGATGTGATGCTTATATGCTTATGTCTTTCCTCTCTGTTTAGCTGTTATGTATGAGATACAGACACTGTAACAGTGAAGGGCGGTTGCACTATAAGATTTACTATTTGAATGCAATGATTTTCAGTTGAAGCATCATACGGTTCAGTACTTTACATGTGTATCTGGAAAAACTGCCTGCTAGGTTCCGCCTTCGGTTCCGTTGAAATGAATCCTTCAGAAGTCAGCACTCATGCTTTTTACATAGTTGTGGATTAGTGCTCATGTAGAAGAAAGCCGGTTTAGAATGAAAATGGAAAATATGTAATTGTGTACTGGACTTAAGTGACCTAAACCAGACGCCAGCCGAGACTGAAACAGGACCATCTGATTTTGACGCAAATATGTATTGAATGGATCCAAACCAATACCATCACAAAAATGCTCCGAACACTTGGTTACATGTTCAAGATAGCTTATGGGACCAAGTAGATCTAACCTGTCATTGCATTACCTCACCTCAAATTTCATTAAACTGATCTCCATTCTACCTGAAATTAAGCTGGTCTGAATCCAAGATGAACAGCCCATTGGCCAAGTCTTCGATCTTAATTGGCTATGAGGATCTGTTATGCAGTTTACTGGGATATTTGTAAGCTAGTTATCCATTTTTCGTAGTTGTTGGCTTATTAATGTGATTTCTTGTAAAATGATTTTACTTCCTGCAATTGACTCAGATTCCTTGATATTCAAAATTTGTTTGCTGCAGCATCATGGCATGATCAAGAGAGAAAAACTGATAGCTGTGGTCCCATGTCCTCTGAAAATCCCCAAAATCTCCTTTGGTAGATGTCTTTAAAGTTTTGTGAAATTTCTTTACTCTGGAAAGAGATGGCCTATATAAAGAAAGTCGATAAATAACACAACAATGTTCCATGCTCCTTTAAGCATAGGACAAGCTATGTTCTCCTAAATCCTGACCCCCAAAAAGAATAAATACTTAAAAACGTCTCATCGAAATAAATACATTAAAATGTAGCAATAGGGTTGCTTGTACCAAAGAGACATTGTATTCTGCTTTTATTCCTGGTGGCTTCTGAGTTCTGATTAGTTGTTCATTGGCCACTGCAAATGAATTATTCAAAGTTCTTCGTCATAGCACCTGGTATAGTTGATATTATTGATGTTTCATATTTTTTTGGTTACATTTCCAGAATGGTGCTTCCTTGGAATCAGTTGCTAAGGGTGCAGTTCAATTTTCTCGTAGATATACAATTACGGAATTACAGAATAGGTGGATTTCTCTTCTTTATGAAGTAAACACATCTATGGAAGTTTCAGTGCGAATGATAGAGTTTGAGCGTTTGGCACTTAAGCGTAAATCAAAATCAAAGAGAGCTTGCAATTCAAAATCAGAAGAAAATGATTGCGGCCGTGGAAAAAGGAAATCTAAAAGTGTCCATAGATATTACTATTCCTTGAGGAAAAGGATGTGTAGGGAGCCACTTAACCCTTGCAATCTAAACTTTCTTGGTGATTCTTATAATATTAGTGGAAGTGAAGCTCCTGGTGTGAATAGCATGCTTCTGGATTGGGTGGCAGACCAATTTGGACTACAAGATACTAGTTTGCATGATTTGAATGTTTATCCTCAGGTCACGAGGAATAAAGCTCTGCCATGTGGTGTTGGTGCATTTCCAAGTGAACAACTTAACAGACTTGAAGATTCTATTGAGAAAAACAGTGTACAAAAGGGGATCCCTCTAGAGGATAGCATAGCATTGACTGGGAATTGCACAAGACATGGGGCAAATGGATCCATCAAAAGAATCGCCAAAAGTTCGTTAAATTTTCCCAGCTATTGAGTCAAATCCAGTGTCTAATGGCAAAGATACTACGTCCTCCAATTATGGAAGAAATACAGTCCTGAATTCACCTGTTCCTGACTGCGAAACTTCATTCAACCCCATGCCTGATTGGGAAGAAATTGAGGGTGTTTCAGTGCAAGGATTGCCTGACGACGTCAATCATATGCAGGATACGTCCACACCATCTACAATGCCTGATTGGGAAGAAATTGAGGGCGTTTCAGTACAAGGATTGCCTGATGACGTTAACCATATGCAGGATACATCCTCACCCCGTGCAATGCCTGGTTGGGAAGAAGTTGGGGGTGTTTCAGTACAAGGATTGCCTGATGATGTCAACATCAAAGGAAACAATGTCCTGACAGGGGAGCCATTTAGCATTTCTGATGGTGGTGGTGCTGGTAAGGGAATGTCTGAATACAATGTTATCAACATGGGTGACAATCATATGTTGTGTGATGAAAAGAACAATGTAACAGATTGAACAGATGGTTACTTTGTGGAGTTAGTTGATACTCTCTTTGACTTCAGTAATGAGGAGATGCATGAGGATGCTATTGATAAGTCATATCTTGATGGTCTGCGTTCTGTTTTATTGAATTCACCCTATGATGCTGATGATGAAATGCCAAAAGTTCATGAAACAGAAGAACCAGCATATGTCAAGAATGCTTTTGACACTCAGTATGTGGTTGATAGTTTCTACACTACTTATCTGACTTGTTCACTCTTCTTGAATTGGTTAGGTCTTGCTAGGAAGACAAATAGATGGTGTTGCTGTTGATATTGACTTGGGAATGGAAGGTCGTGCAAACATGATATCAAGGCATCAGGTTAGATTTTGATACCAATGTCTTGTGATACGAGTGACTCTATCCTTTTGCATTATTGATCATCCTTGTCCAATTCAATCGTGGTACTTAGCTCTCGTGAAATTCACATTCAAATCCGAACTCATACCCTGAAGGTCCACCTGGGGGGGGGGGGGAGGTGGTCAGATGTACCCTATTTTCCAAGTTGGGAAAAAGTTGCCTACAAGAGACTTATCCAGATGTCCAGATGGTGGGATGTAGTTCTCACAAAGTGCTTACTCTTATTTTTTGTGTGTATGCGGCTATGTGCAAGCACTGAGGCATTGAAGGGAATGGGGTTAATTCCTGCTATGAAAGTGGGTGCCAAATATCTTGTCATAGATCGCCATGCCTTGGAAACTAAGGAACTCTGCAATTCTTCATATTTTTTTGGCTGATCAATTCTTCATATTAATACTCTGTGAAATCAAATAATAAAATATGTAGTGTCTATTATTCCTAAATCCTAAATCATAACACTTATTACCACGTCTGTGGCCATATAGCTAATCAATAGATCACGGTTTGTGTGATGCCCAGATGCATTTTGAGCGTATAGTGTTTTTCTTCCCTCTTATATGCCTTTCAGCACTTGAAATAGAGGACAACTTTGCCTCTATGTCTTACAGAAGTCCACAGAAGGTAGATTCTTGCAATTTCTTTGAGTCACCTATAGAAAGTGATTCTGGAGGAGTTTTGTGCGGTTGCAGCTCGTTGCTTTGCTCCATGTGTTATTCCATCTTTCTCCTCTTGATACTAACACTACTCTTCCATTGGGGAGAAATAAAAAGGACAGGCATTTTAAAACCATAGAAATGATATAGCTTACAAATTAACATCATAGCTCTGTGATCTGTTTGTTCGATTCCTCCAGATGAAGTCCATCTTGGCCCTGGAGCCGTGGACTTCTTGGAATTTCTGCAGTAGCTTGCCCTTCTTGAATTTGTCATATGTCCATCTTGGGAGCCACTCTTGGCTATCTTTACTAAGCTTGGCATCAAAGTTTCTTCGCCTTCCAACATTCTCGGAAAGAAGCATACCATAACTATGCACATCACATTTGTGGGTAACAGGGTAGGGCGTCCACATCTCAGGAGTTGCATATCCAGGTCTCCCTCTGCAACTCGATGTGGAAACATGTTCTGTTTTGATTGCAAAGCATTGCTAGCCCAAAGTTGGCAACCCTTGGGGTCAGGTTTGCATCAAGTACATTTTCTGGTTTTGTGTCATAGTGAATGACTATTTGTTGGCACTTGTGTGGCTCGTGCAAATATGCGGTCCCCTTGGCAGTTCCAATGGCTATGTCCTGTAGTTTCGCCCAGTCAATAGACTGGTTTAGCTCACTAAATAATACTTAGTGGAGTCATCCGAAGTCCATGTACTCATAGACTATACCAGATAGGTTAGCTCAGTCCGGAGAAGTGAACTTGATACTTTTGCGTAAACGTTCACTCACTGGCTGGTTATCAGTTCTGCGTTCAGCATTACTGCCTATGTGAGAAGTACCCACTTTTTTCTTTTTTCCTGATCCTGTACTGTAACTTTCCAGTCATCACTTTTTATATGGCATGTTTGTGGCTTTTACAACTGATTTCTTTCCTTCTCTTTCTTTCTTCAATCACCAGGCAATTATCAAGATGGATGAGGATGGAACTTTTTACATGAAGAATCTTGGCAAGCTCCCAATCTATGTGGGTGAACATGAATATCCAAAGGCAAATGCCTGTCTTCCCTCATATTGCTTAATTCAGGTATGTGTTTACAGAATGTGCGTGGACTCACTCAAAGTTCCATTATTCAGTTAACCATGGACCACCGTGTAAGTACAGAGTGTTCCTCAGGGTTGAGTAGTTCATTTTAACAGTACCTTTTATTCTCATTATCCTACTCAAAGTTCCATTATTCAGTTAACCATGGACCATGTCTGTGTAATTACAGATTGTTCCTCAGGGTCAAGTAGTTCATTTATCAGTTCTTTTTATTCACAGTAAAACATATCAAACCTGAGCAAATGCATCACTTGACTGCATACTGCTGATCCCCCCCTCCCCCGGCGGAAAAAGTAGAGATTGTTGGACTTCAGTAATCCCAACCTTGTGTGTATTGGATTTGAATAATATGGCTTTTAAAGTGCCCTTAGCGTGCCAAACTTTGAGGATATCTATCGTCGTTATACCACCAACTCCACCACCAAGTCAAATTAATTTTGATGTGCTAATTTGATGTTGTGGTTGTTTTACTTTTTACATGTGGTGCTTATATTGTCCCGTCATTCTTTCATATCACCTTTCACATGCAATAGATGAGTTACTACATCATCATATCATTTGTACCACCATCAACTTCTAGTCATAGGCACTTTTCTCACCAATTTGACATGGTGTAGTTTAGTTATCACTTGTGATAATATATTTTTGTTTACTTTTCAAGCTCTACCATTCATGTCTAATGAATAAGCTCCCATGCCAGAAAATTTGCAAGTCAAATTGTTTGACTCAACGGTGGTATGATGACATTAAATACCTTTAAAGTTCGACATGGTGAGAGCCAAATGTGAAAGTCGGATTATTCCTGGCCCATACTCCCAGAGTTGGGATTATTGGCATCCAAAAACCTCAATCAAAAAACAATGCCCTGAGGAGGACCTTGGATATTCGTTTATGTTGACATTTTATTTTATTTTTTTGTTATCTGAAAAGTGAAACACAAGTATTGCATTTAGCTTGAAAGGAGCAATAGTATTGGGTTGACTTCTACTGTAGAGTTTCGCTGAGTAATATCATATTGGATTGTCTTAAGATATGTTTATCTGGCTTTTTATTATAACATTATTCTAGAATTACACGCACGTGCATAGACACATTTCTGTCATGGCATTGCTGGACTCATCTTGATTTCTTCTACTTTTTATTTACAATTTTTTCTGCAATTGCAGTAGAAGATGGTTTATTATTATAGCAACCTGCAACTATCAGCTCAAAAATTCCATGATGTTGGTTCTATCTCGCAGATTAGGGGAATGTCGTTCATGTTTGTGTCGGGGGAGGCGCATGTGAAGCAGTATCTGAGCAATGATGCCCGAAAATCTTAGGCAAAGGTGCTCAACTTTTTATGATTCAGACAACCACAGCCACATGAGGTGCCCATTTTACTGTACACATGAGCATGTCTAGGGTCTGCCCATTGTATATATTATCTAACCTGACAGGGGTACCTAAGTAGGTAAGTAGGAGTGACAGTGATGTTTAGGAGTAGCCTAAGTTTGAAATTGCATGCTAACATGGTAATTAGTAGGAATTGCTTAGGTCTACACCCGTTCCTGCATCTCCTCAACTCAATGAAACCCTATTTTGCTGCTTCAGCCCCCGCCCCCCCAATGCCCAATTTGCACGGTTGTGAAGAGAAATGCAAAAAAGAGAAAAGGGCAGTGCCAGTTTGGGCTGGCACGGAAGCTTTTGAGTTTTGGCCTAGGGCTAGCAACTAGGTTAGCTCGGTGGATCTGAGGTCTGACTGGTCTAAGCTGGTTTGGTATGAGCGGAATTTGACTGGATGATACCAAAGATGAAACCGAGCATATGAGAGCTTTCAGAGTACTAGTACAATAGGGTGCTGTCTCAAAGATGAAATCCTTGTAAATTATTAGTAGCAGTAGCAGTAATGACATCGTATGGAGGATATTAAATAACACCATCTACTTGCAATGGTACTCTCTCTATGTGGTTCATTGTGAAAAATATAATATATCAATCAAAATGGACCAATAAGGAGCCCTGTTTTTTTTTAAATTTTTTTTTTTAAAGGGTTCTACTTCACATATTGAACCTTCAACAACCTTAACGCATATAAATATGTAATGAACTTGATGTGGCATCTTCTTGTGTTCATTTATTGTTAGTGAATTTGATCTTGTAGCTCAAAATGCACTCCATTTTAGTTATTATATCGACGTTCGTCTATGGCCTCGTTCATATCAAGAGGGATGATAATTTCTATTGTAAACCTCTATATTTACCCTCAATAATTTTGGAAAATCCCTAATTTTTTTGTACTTAATTATAACCTGAATTACGATAAGATAAAGTAGAGTTTAATACCACTATGTAAGTCTGTCATATGGTAAAATACTAGCTAACTAGCTAGCTAGAACACAACACATACATTCAGGCACAGTGCACAACTGCTATTTAAAATCAGAGCAACTGCTGGCCTGCCTTAGCTTTAGCCTAAACCATGTTGAAATCCACAACTAATTAAAAGCCTAACTAAAGCCATCATTGACTCGGATGAAGCATGAGCTGAGGGAACTCAGTACTGTAGTGTCAATCGTGCACGATGAGTATGATGCGGGCAACCATATTCGCGAATCTCCAGAATGCGAGTGGCAGTCGATGGTAGCCTGCTGGTAGTACCTCAGTCTCAAAGAGAATCTCGATCTCATCCCTGTCAGGCGGAATATCATCATCATCGAAGAAACGAGCATCGAAAGTATTGAGGACATCGTTGGTGAGGCCTTCCACACAGTCGTGTTCATCAATATGTATCTTGAAGAGGACCACACGTTCTCCAGTCTCGGGGTCTTGTTCAAGCACATCCACTAACCTGGGCAAAAAATTACATGTTTTGATTGATTAAGTGTTTTGCAGTATAAACAGGCTTAGAGATCATATAGAAATTAAATGAAATGAGTGGAACAGTATAGTATAGTATATGGTCAGAATTAAATTAGTGAAATGATATGAACTGGTGGTAGTGTTTTAGGTTACCTGCCACTGTCATCAGCCATGGGAGCAAGATCAAACAGCAACGACATCAAGTGAGAGCTTTTTAAAACAACACAGGGTGAAATGAGAGGGGGGGGGGGTGCCTATTTATAGCTGGTACCTGTTATTGATATGTATTGATCATGTATTTTGTATGAATGAAAATGATGGGTTCAAGGGAACCTGACCCGAACACATTCTAATGAGTAACGAATCTTTGACCATGGCGTTTGCATCATAATGAAAAGTTTTATTGTTCCCTTCAATAATCTCTTCAGTACTTACAATTACTATATTATTTCATCAACTACAAATAAGTTTTTACATAATAAAAAAAGGGTCTCCAAATATGTCGGATTAGCTTGAAATCCATAAAATCAAAATATATTCATCTCTATTTTACTAAATCTTGAATTATATCTAATCTATGTTTTATCCCGATTTCAATTACATCCAACTTGTATTTTCCTCTGAATAACTAGTCTAAGTTAGGGCTTTGCAAAAAAAACCGAAAAAACTTAACTTAAAAACCTATTAACTAAATAAATTTTCAAAAAAAAATCAGTTCGATTAACCAAACCGCGAAATAATTTCAGTTTTCAGTTCAGTTACAGTTTGGACAGTTTGAAAATTCGGTTAACCAAATCATAATTAATTTTTTAAAAAAAATTTAAACATAAAAAATCTAAAATCTAGATAAGAAAGTACACTTTTTATTAGTGAATGGTAACTGAAATTTAATTTTTTATGAAAAACTTTTAAACATGAAAAATAAAAAATTATAACCGTAAAAATGTATACTTTTTAATTATTTGTGAACGGTTAACCGGTAACCGAGTTTTGGACGAACCAAAATTTTCAATTAACCGATTCAATTCAATTACAGTTCTAAATTTTTTTGAGCCGAAAAGCCGATTACTCAATTTTTGATTAACCGAAACCTCGGTAATCAGTTTTGTACACACCAACTCTAGGTGAAACATACGTATGGTGAATCTTGAATCTTATTTTGGATTTGTGCAATTATTGAACATGAGATATGCGTGAAGCCCAACAGCCAATAAAGAACTGAACCCAATAAAAGGCAGCCAATACAGCAGCGCCAACGTTAAATTCGTTAATTAATTTGTTCCACTTTTTACTAACTGATTAACTCGGTGGAGCCGTTGAGGTGGCCCCGATTAAACAGTACATGCTTTCAAAATTAATAGTTGCCATGCAAGTTTCATGACTGCCAAATATTGGGTTGGAGGTTGAAACAAATTCAAGACACTAAAGAAAACTATGACTTAATGAATAGTCTAATAATTAATCCTAAAATGATGGTATTATAACAGAGAGAAAAAAAAAACGGTGAAAAGAGGTCATATTAATAATTAAAGAAATTGTCACTAGTAAAAATCATAAATTAACAAGTAACGGTTTAAAAAATGAAATATGAATAGGGTAAAATTATAAACGTGCATTGGCTAGTCTAAGGTCATGTTTTTTTCGTAGGTCCTTTTGAATTTACCAACCTCAACCCACTTCAACTTACTTCAATCTAGCTCAATCATTTCAACCAACTTCAACCAACCTCTTCATAATTATATTCTTATTATTTTAACTCATTTCAACCCACCACAAAAAAATATACAAACTTCAACCTACCTCAAACAAAAAACTAACTTTAACCCACCTTAACCAACCTTAATTCATTTCACCCTTTTACGGTTTTACCTACCTCAATTTGCCTACGAAAAACACATGCCCTAGATGTGTCAACTATAATATAAGAGATGGGTAGAAGATGGTTATAGTCATTTTATTTGTGATACGGGTATTGAACTATTGATATAAGATGGGTAAAATTATAAACGGCCCGGTTGCTCTTCCACTCATACATCCATTCTAAGTGCTTGTATGTACTAAGATTTGAATCTTGTCCAAAGTGGATGAAAACAATTTGCGCCACTTGTGCTGCAAACACATGGGCAATTGGCTAATTCTTGATTGGTTATCAATATGACATGAGAGGTGGAGCTATACTGTGTTCAATACGTCTATCATACTCCTGGGAGCATATGCTCCAATAAGTCACATCATCAAATATATATTAAGAAAATAAATATGTGACAAACACACGCGTGAAATATATATACATATATATACGTAGATAACGAGAGTATGTGCTCCTGGAAGCACATAAGAAATTGCCTACTGTGTTACCCTTAGTATTGATCTAAAAGTTAAAGACCTTTGTTAGTAAACAACTGTTAGTTATTTGTTGTTAGATATTTGTATCACTTGTTTATATTAGCTGATCAATAACTGCTTGTTGTTAGCTGTTTATTGTTAGTTGATTTCATGAGCTCTTTATCAAAAAGTATTTAGTGAAATGGATTGTTTATGTAAAAGTTGTTTGATAAAGTTCATTTTTTATCCTTTGTCTCTAGTTTATTATTTATGTGCACGTGATTTGTATTCTTTACTTACACGATTTTCTTCAACTTATGAATTAATATTCATGTAACATGTACAATAACGTTTATTCAGAAAGTCTTGTTTTGTTACTTAATTGTACTTAGTTTTTTGTCTAATCTTCTTTTCAATACTATGAAGTGAAATTTAATTTACACAGCATCCACTATCCTTAACGTTATTTTGCTTTTTATTTGGACATGGTTTTTATTTTATTATTAATATATTTGTATTTTTTAATGTGAGGCAAAATTAATGTAATATTCAAGATACCTGTTATCTAAAATTAATTGACATAAATAATTTAATATTTTTACTGGAAATAAAAATTATTGTATTTTAGGTCAACCTTTAGGCATTTTGGTAATTTGAAAACTAAAATCAAAAAAATAATTCCAAAATGTTACGTGGTTTAAATTTTTGAGGACTAAATTTTTGGGACAAAAAAGTTATTTCAAACAGCTATTACCAAATATCTAAAGTAGCTATTTCACTTAATCAAACAGTCAAAATGCTCCAAAACATCCAATTTTGATAAAAAAAAAAAAACATACCTAATCTAAATCATTGTACCAAATAGTTAGTATTAAAGTTTAGTGATTTTTCAAACCTTTTTAAATTTTAGCGAATTTTTTTGATAGAAAATTTTAGTGATTTCCTAACATTTGAATAATTTTTCAAATTCTCTTTTTAAAAATAAAATCAACTTAGGAAAACATATATAAAATTAAATTATCAAGAAAAAAGAAAAAGAAAAGGAAAAAGAAAAAGAGAAGCTGGAAAGGAAACAGATTATCAAGAAAGGGGGGAAACTGGAAACGATCCGTATCTCCGTATTTCCCGGTCAAAATACTTTCCAAAATATCCCGGGGAAATAAAAAAGAAAAAAGAAAAAAGGTGGGTTTAGTTTAGTAACTTCGGTTACGTAGGAAAAATAAAAAATAAAAAATAATAAAATATCGACAAATCGAAACGGGAAATTTAAAATTTCCGTTCCGCCGTTTTCGGAGAACAATTTCATCTTTTTCTCTCTCCTCCGCCCTCGTTCTCCCCTGCCTCCCTCTTCTGATCACTATCCCGCGAAAACTAGCGAGAGAAAGAGAGAGAGAGAGAGAGAGAATGGGAGCGGCAGGCCCTGTCACTCCATGGAGTACCAACGACGATCTCTTGCTCAAGAAAGCACTTGAGGTAATTTTCACTTCCACATTCCTTTTACTCAATTCCTCTTTTTTGCCGAAATTGAATTAGGTTTGTGTCTAATTTCCATGTTTTAATCGAAATCTTTCACTGTTGATGACCTTTTGCTTTATGAAATTTGTAATCTTTATTTGTCGACGTGATTTTTGAGGTTTTAGGGGTTTCAATTTCGTCGTTGTAATTGTGACCGAGAAATTAGTTGGTTAGTCGTCGTTTGCAATGTTAGGGTTTAGGGTTTATGCTAACTAGAGAGTGTGATTGTGTGTCAGAATTTCAAGGGCTGAGCAATCTTCTGAAGACTGGTTTCAGCGATCATTAGTCATGATTGGGTTGCCGGGTTGGGGATGGGTTCGGTTGGGACTTGGGAGTGCATTTAAAAAATTGGAAACAACATTTCGATATATGTCTCTAAAAGTTGTCATAGACCTTGATCCGGAAAAGAAAAGAAAAAAAAAGGGTTGCAGTGTGGTACAGTACCTGGGCTAGTTGATATTATTGACGGGTCTTTTTTCTTTTTCTTGGTTACATTTTCAGGATGGTGCTTCCTTGGAATCACTCGCTAAGGGTGCAGTTCAATTCTCTCGTAGATTTACAATTACAGAATTGCAGGATAGGTGGAATTCTCTTCTCTATGATTTAAACACCTCTATAGAAGCTTCAGTGCGAATGATAGAGTTTGAGCGTTCTGCATTCAAGCGTACATCAAAATTGAAGAGACCTGACCATTCAAAATCAAAAGAAGATCATTGTGCAACTGGAAAAAGGAAAGCTGATAGCGTCCGTAAATGCTACTATGCTATGCGGAAAAGAATGCGCAGTGAGCCACTTAACCTTGGCAATATAAGCTTTCTGGGTGATTCTTACAATATTAGCGGAAATGAAGCTCCCAGTGTGAACAACATGCTTCTGGATCAACTAGCAAACCATTTTGGACTTGAAGATACTAGTTTTGATCATTTGAATGTTTTTCCCCAGGTCATGAGAAATAAAGCTCCGCTGTGTGGTGTTGGTGAATTTGCAAATGGACAGCCAAACAGACTTGAAGATTCTATTGAGCAAAACAGTGTACAAAATGAAATCCCTCTAGGGCATAGCATGGTTGTGGCTGGGAATTGCACAAGACTTGGGCAGATGGATCCGTCAACGAAACTGGGAGAAGGTCGTCACATTTTTCAAGCTGTTGAGGCCAACCTGGTGTGTAATAGTGAAGGTATCATGTCCCCCGATTTCGGAGGAAATACAATCTTGAATTCACCTGGCCCTTATCGTGAGACTTCATTCAGCCCCCTGCATTATACATGCACACCACCTGCAATGCCTGATTGGAAGGAAGCTGAGGGTGTTTCAGTGCAAGGATTGCCTGATGATCTCAACATTAAAGTGAACAATGTCCTAACCAGGGAGACCTTTAGCATCACTGATGGTGGTGGTGCTGGTGAAGGAACATCTGAATGCAATGTTATAAGCTTGGAACACAATCACATGTCATTTGATGAAATGAAAATTTCAACAGATTGCACAGAGGGTTACTTTGGGGAGTTAACTGATACTCTTTTTGACTTTACTAATGAGGAGATACTCGAAGATGCTATTGATAAGTCATATCTTGATGGTCTGAGTTCACTTTTATTGAACTCACCTTATGACGCTAATGACGAAATGCCAAAAACTCCTGAAACAAAAGAACCAGTTGCGCCAGTTACATATCCTGATATAGTCAGCGCAGATCTAGAGGAAAAGATTGGTATTGGAGACAGTCATTTGGGTATGCATGAATGTACTTCAGAGAATCAATATCCAATATCAGCATCAATTCGCAGCCCTCAGTTTCCGGAATATTGTGATGGTGTTATTTGCTGCACATTGAATACTGAGGATCCAGAAGTTCCTTGTAATGATCATATTGTTTTTCCTAGTAAGCCACGACCAGCATTGGGCCATAGAAGAATTCGAAATGAGGCTAATACACTGGTGCGATCTAGTAAGGATGACAATGTCCATCAAGCTAGTGAGAAAGGCACAATGAG
Organism: Selenicereus undatus; assembly: GCA_017589665.1. NCBI lineage: Eukaryota > Viridiplantae > Streptophyta > Magnoliopsida > Caryophyllales > Cactaceae > Selenicereus > Selenicereus undatus. The sequence continues at coordinate 71,367,347 of JACYFF010002017.1, read as the reverse complement.
AACAGAGCCAAAGCAATTTGGAGAATCTAATCCAACTTCTCAGATGCAAGGTCCCAAAATACAATTGAACCATAAAGTTGATGAGTTCGGGGTAAAATTTGAGACATCTGGAGTTGAATTACTGAATCGTGCCAAGAGTCCTAGAACCAATAGTGAAAGGCCATGTCATAGCAGTCTGGCTATAAAGAAGGAATCTTCAGAGCTTTCACTGGTTGGAGAATCTGGTAATTGTGTTGTTGATAAGTCATGTCATGTTTCAGATTCAGGCCATCTACAGTCTGTTGCTGGTGGAATTAATCTGGAAAGCCAGGAAATGCCGACCTTTAGAGATCAGGGATGTTCTGGTGCAGACCTTATGGCCACAGAACTTGGAGGAGAGCTAGCATTATCAGATGGATCTGAGGAACAATATTCTGAGAGTGATACAGACATTCCTTCTTTTTCCGATGTTGAAGCGATGGTACTCCTAGTACTATGCAGTGAGCTTGTTAGCAAATGTTACTGTGACAAATGCATCTGCCACTGCTTTCTCTGATCACTTGAATTGTTGCCGCAGATACTTGATATGGACTTGGAACCTGATGATGGGGACTCTTTGTGTAATGGGGAAGGTAACCTACTCATTTACCCGGGTCGTTTGCTTCTCCATTGTTTTGGCTCAAATTTGCTCCTATTTTGGTTATCAGCAGATCTTGATTGCAAAGTCATGTTTACTGCTTACCATTTTATCAGTGAGTAGCACAGGTCATTTATGCATTATGGGATGGTAATCTGTTATCTTTGATGATGCGGTGATAACATGTGCTAGGGCCTAGACGTCTCTTCCTCCTTTCATTTGAGTATCATTGTTGAAGAGCCTTCTGAATTCAGGTTATCGTGTCCTCTCTGGACCTAGTGTGGCGTCAAAATTTAAGCATACTAAAGTTAACCAATTTTACTTTTTCTTACCTTCCAATTTTGAGGCAATTGCAAATTCAAGTGTCCCTACACGACTTTGTTCTGCGCTCTTTCATAACAAGCCTCCCAGTGATTGGCATCTGGGTTCTTTGTTCAAAAAGAAAAAGAAAGGGGGGGGGGGGGATCGGATCGTTAAGCCTTTGAAAATTGGACCTTTTTTTCTTGTTTGTGGAGTGAATTTATGTGAAGTCTTCCTTCAATAATTTTCATACTGAGGTTTTAAGCCGAAATTTGTTCCCTACAATTTTATTTTTTTATTGGTTTGTTTTCCTGGGTCTCATAGAATCAGCCTTCTAGCAAAGGCAAGATTGCTTACGTCTAGATTTCCCTAGAACTTACTTAGGTGGGATCCACATCTAAAGTTGTGCTTGTTGTAGCCTATGTGCAGCACCATGATTATCTATTTATTTATTTGTATCTGGTTTGGACCTTAGGTTGCTTCTTTCAATTTCAGTTTCAAAATATCAGAACGAGGATGCTAGGGCAATCATTAGGTTGGAACAGCATGCTGATTCCTGCATGCAGAGACACATTGCGAGACATGGGGCATTAGCAATGTTGTCTCGTGGGCATTCAAAGTACTATATCAAGAAGCCTGAGGTATTTGAGCTGTAATATGTTCTTATTGCTTATCTTTATCATTTATGACATGCTTTTGACACCCAGTATCTGGCTGACAGCTTTCTACACTACCTATTTGGCTTGGTCACTCATATAACTTGCTTGAATTGGTTAGGTCTTGCTCGGAAGAGGAACAGATGGGTTTGCTGTTGATATTGACTTGGGGAGGGAAGGCTGTGCAAACTTAATATCAAGGTGTCAGGTGAGACTTTTTGATACCAGCATCTTGTAGTTCTAGTGACTCTATTGACATTCGGATCCAAACACATACCTTGAAGTCCCACCTATGGGGGAGGGGGTACTTAGATGTACTAACCTTGCCCCTGAATTATTGAGAGTCTGTCCTTTACACCCTAGATTTAACCCGTTGATCACCTCTGTCAGCAAAAAATATGTAGAGGATAGCCTAGCAAGGCATTTGTTTTAGTCCCTTATTATCCAAGCTTTTGGGTTTTTTTTTGGGGGGGGGGCCCGCAGATTGCCTATAATTACACTTACCCTGCTAACCAGGTGGTGGGATTTAGGTCTCGTGAAGTGATTGATCTTTTTGTTGTGTACGCGTTCGCGGTGCAAAGCATTGATCGGAATAGGGACAATTACTGCTATGAAAATGGGTGATGAAGATCTTGTTGTAGATCAGTATGCTGCAATGGAAGGAAATATAAGAAACTATGTAGATTCTAAATAATATACTCTGCGAAATTTAATGATCAAATAAAATATCTAGTGTCTGTTATTCTTAAATCTTAACTGAAGAGTAATAATTACCAACATGTATTCGGCCATATAGCTCATCAATTTGTGTGATGCCCATATGGCCATGTCTATTTGAGCATACAGTGTCATTCTGCCATTTTGAACCTTTTTCACCACATGAACAACTGTGCCTTTATAGTTCATAGAAACAGAAAATACAGGGAGTGGGATATGAAGTACAAATGTTGTTGTTGGGCCGAGCAGCACCTCCCTTATGATCAGATTAGAGAAGCAACACACTGGGAAAGGGTGTCCTAATGTGATACAACCTGATTTTGGTCAACACGTACATTAGCCAAATGATCGGCCACACTCTTAGATTCCCAGTAGCATTGGGTCAGCTTGACAATGCAGTCTTCTTATTTCAACAGCGCCTGGTATTTCCGAAGTGAAACATTCCCAAAACTGCAAACATGACCCTGTTGGAATATCCATGCGAGTATGCGATATTGTTTGAAGCCAAGGAGAACGAGAATGCAGTCAAGCAAGATGAAACCAGGAAAACTGAAGAGCTATTTTCAAAGAGAAGTCCTGGACTAGCTACTGAACTAGTTCATTGGGGGAACAAACTATAAGCTGGAGAAGTCTGTCGACTGGCTTGATTCAGGACTTGAGAATGATAGTTAGGAGTTGGACTTTCCTGTGTCATCAGATTAGGTGCAAAGGGTGATCTTTCACTGATAAGAATTTGCAGTTGGAGCTCGACTTGTTGCACTTCTGAAACAGTTGATTGAGGGCTCTGATTAGCTCATAGTGCAGTTGAAAAGATGCAAGATCAATTCTGTGTTTACTCTAGTTTTCATTTGATACTGATTTGATGTTCAAGCCCCTGCGGCTGATGTGGTTTTCGACATGCTGTAGCTAGTTGGTTCCTACAATTTGTCTCTTCCCTTGGTACCATATTTCTCAATTCTCACCTTGATACCAACGGTACTCTTGCTTTTGGGAGAAAGAAAAAAGGACAATATTTAAGACAATATAAATGAATCGACTGCAAGAGTTAGATCAATTGCAGAATGAACTCAACTACTGTCTAAAAGTTCTCTGTCTGGCCGTTCATTAGTTCTACATTCAGCATTATTGGCGGTGTGAGAAGTACCCACTTTTTGCTTTTCACTTTGCCTTACCCTGTGCAAGACTGTGCAGTCATCACCTTTGATGTGGCATCTTTGTGCTTCTTACAACTGATTTCTTTTCTTATCAAACAACCCCCCCCCCCCAAAAATTCCCCCTTTTTGATGACCAGGCAGTTATAAAGATGGACAAAGATGGAACCTTTTATATGAAGAATCTTGGCAGGCGCTCAATCTATGTCAATGGCCAGAAGGTACAGAGGGAAGCATGCGTCATTCTTCCCTCACTTTGCTCAATTAAGGTGTGTAATTACAGAATGTGCATTGGATTCACTTAAAGTTCACTATTCAATTAACCATTGCCAGGTCTGTACTTATGGAATGTTCCTTGGCAGTAGAACAATAGGATTTACAGACACAACCCTGTGGAAAATATTCCTTGACATTGTCAATGTCATGTAGTTCTTTTTGACAGTACCTTTTACTTCCGTCAAAGCATAGATGGGCAAATGCATCATGTGACTGCATACAGCTGGTGCCCAACCCCCGTCCCCCCCCCCCCCCCCCCAAAAAAAAAGAGTAAAAGCTCCCCTGGGGAGGACCTTAGATGATGCTGTGTGCATGGGTTATGATATACTAATATTTTGTCCGTCATCTGAAAAGAGAAAACAAAAGGACTGCATTAATTTTATGGAGCAACAGTTTGAGTTATTTCTGGTTTAGGGTTTCTATAAATAATGTCATATTAATACTACTATCATAGTAGTACAAGAAATTGCATAATCGGTTCAAAAGTTCTCATGATGTTGGTTCTATCTGCAGATTACGGGAATGTGGTTCAATTTTTACCATTTGAGACAAAGCAGGCGTGTAAAGCAGCAGCATCTGAGCAATGGTGCTTGAGAATCTGAGGCCAAGGTGATCGGCATTCTATGATTCAGACAATCAGAGCAGCTGCACGAGGTGTTCGTTCTAATGCACTTCTGAGTTTGTTTAGGGTTTTAGCTCATTGTATCTATCATCTAAACTGGGGGGGGGGGGGGGGTAAGTAGGAGTAACCATGATGTTTAGTAGTAGCCTAGGCTTGTAAATTGAATGCTAACTTGGTTACTAGTTGTAATTATCTTAGTTAGCAAAGCTCCCTGTTTGGGTTGGTGTGGCAGGTCTCATGCTTTGACATAGAGTTGGCAATTAGGCTATAACCCCTATTGTGTGTTCCGCTTTTGCGAGATCTAGAGAGTTTCAAATGTAGACAGTCTTATCCCTGCAAGCACTTGTCAAGTAAAGTGACCGAAAAGACCGGTTTCAAGAGTTCCACAAAAAATTTCATTGAACATTCTACCTAGAGTTGGCAAGTAGGCTAGGTCGGTTAACCTTGGCTTCACTTGGTCTCATTGAGCTGGCTTCAACCGTTTCGAGTTGATTTGGTGGCAAGAGGGGAACTAGACCAAATGTGGTGCTTAACTGCTTATATGTTCTTTTTTTTTAAAAAGAAAATTGAAATGTAGGAGAAGGAAAAAGAGGAATGATATTACCATCTTCAGTTTACCCTCTTCCCCCCTCCCCCTCTGTGCGTTGGAGCCTTGGAGGTTGGGAGGAAAAAGAGAAATGTAGGAGTAGGTTGAAGTTTTTGACTTTATTGATGCTTAATTCCATTGGGTTTGTAATTACCCACGCAATTAATCAGCCCAACAGATTATTACCTTTCTAGACAACTTAAGACATCTTCTTGATTGGTGGAGGATCCCTCATCAGTTAGACTCCCTACTGTAATTCGATCGCTATATTATATACTTGTAAACAAGTGAACAACTGTATATTATACAATGCTTATCAATACAGGTTGGTTCAAGTAGTTTGGTTTTTGTTCGTCTTAAGTATGATCTCGAGTTTGAGTTTTATGAATTGAGAATATCTGTGATGAAGGAACTCTATCATTTTATGGGCTAATTATAGCTTGACTATGGCAGCAAAGGTTAAAAGACCAAAAAATACAAGGCTTTTTAGAAAAGCTTTCTTTTTTTGGATTTTTTTTTCTGTTGGCTTTGTATTTGGGCATAAAGTTTGTAAAATGACATTTGACACAGGCCTTTGGTATCAGACAACAGCACCCACATACAATCACAGTGAACAAGTGTACAATTGGAAGGGGGGGAGAGTGAGTTTGAACAAAATATTTCTCTTTTCACACTGAAAACATAATTAAAAAAATAAAATAAATGAAAATGATATCTGTATTTCTCATCTAAATACAATAATTATATAAAACTGAGGGAATGTAGTTGAAATTCTCCCTATCAATGTTCAATTCAAACATGGGGGCTTTATACTATGGAAATTTGAGGAGCCTCAGTTGAACCTTTGGGCTTGGGTGTTGTAGTGCTGCTGCCAATCCCCCCTCCCCAACCACCAGCCCCATTGGATTACCTTGTCAAAGGGGCTCCATGGTATGAAATCTTTGCCCACCAAAATAATAATAATAATAATAATAATAATAATAATAATAATAATAATAA
>JACYFF010002017.1:71291376-71361414 GCA_017589665.1 Selenicereus undatus | reverse complement strand
AATAATAATAATAATAATAATAATAATAATAATAATAATAATAATAATAATAATAATAATAATAATAATAATGTGACACTAAAAAGAGTACATAACTGGCCTTGGAGCATGAAGGGATAACAAAAATTAACATTCCAAGAGCTGAACCTAGTTTCTTGCAATAAGCTCTAAAAAAGCTTATTAATAGCTAAAATAGTCCATAATCTCATAACTATACACATAATTATATGTAAAATCTCATATAACATTCATTTGAAATGATTAAGATCTCTAATAAGATATAAAAGTCATTACAATACGACAAAAAGAAAAATAAAATTTGATAACTCTTATATTCATGACCTAAGTTTTAAAAATCTATGCCCAATTTGCTTTTTTGTTTTCTCTTTATAAAGTTTATTTGACCCCCTTTTCTTTAGCAACAAAGAACACCTTAGGACCTGTTCTTTTAGCTTGTCTTTTTCAATTTACCAACTTCAACCTACTTTTATCCACTTCAACCAACTTCAACATACTTCAATAAAAAAATACTAATCTCAACTCACTTCAACCAACTTTAGCCTACTTCAACCCACTTCAACCCAGCTCCTTCAAAATTTTATTCTCACTATTTTAACCAATTTTAAAAATATGCCAACTTCAACCCACATCAACCTATTTCAACCCATTTTAACAAAAAATACCAATTTCAATCTACTTCAACTAATTTCACCCTTTATCAACCTTAATTTACCAATGAAAAGAATAGACCTTATTCATAATGTATAACTACTAGAGGAATGGTCAGAAGTTACAACCTAGCTAGACGACCAAGGTGGGTGTGGACTCCTATCCTCTGGGCATTTCACCTTTTGCCCACTCTTCTTTGGGGCAGGCAAGAATTCAATAGATCCCCTCACCTTGCCCATCCATTCTGCCATCTATCCTCGCATGCCTTTTCTTTTATTGGTTAGTTTCTTGCTATTGTATAATACAATCTGTCAATCTCAAATATATTACTCCTGGTATCTCAAGAAAAAAAAAAAAAAACAAGGTTTTTCTAACATTTTACAAGTTTCAAAACAATACAGTAACTATTGATTTTGTTTTTTTACAATTAGTAATTATTGATTTTTATCAAGATATATTAATAAGTTTGGATTTTAAAAAAATATGAATAACTAATACGATCATAAATAGAACTTTTAAACGAATGTCTTCTAAAATGTATCTAACAATTACAACTGTAATCAATATATTGACAGATTTTTTTTATCAAATGTAGTAGTTTTTGACCTTAGGGCATTCCCAGTCAGAGTTTTAGTTTTTGGAACTCAGGTCTGCCACGTCAACAGGAGTTTCACTTGTACTCCATTCAGTTTTTCAGCCACTAGAACTCATTTCAAGACAATTAAATTAAATATTTGTCATGGTGCCCACAATTAAACATAATTTATTACTTATTATTTTTTATTTTATGTTTGTGTTTTAACTTTTGTAACATGTGTGAATGTTTCTTATTTTTTGAAATTAAGGAATATTTATTTTGTTGACATAAAAATGAATAATTTGATTTTCAAATTGATAGAAAATTTGAATTTTATTTTTCACACATCTACCTTCATATTTATATACACAATTAAAAATCCCAAAAAAAAAATACAACATAAAAAAGCCTCAAACTAACCGTTGGAAGCAACAGCTCGACAACACAGCCCAAAAAATGGCCCAAGTTCCAATTGCAACGGCTACTCATGGAAAAAATGGCCCTTTTTTTCCTACCTACTCATCAAAACGCATTACCCCATGTGTAATGATCATGTTAAACGCTGCGTTTTAGCCCCAGAAAAAGATAAAAAAAATTACTAGCGGGACATAACTGTTTCTGTGCCCCGGTCTACGCCACGCGTGTCATGGGTTGGAGCCAACACGTGTCACACGAGTTCCCAGGCCCTGACACGCGTACCTTAAGCTGCGAATGCCCTTTAAAGTTAAACATAACTAGACATTAATTTGAAATAGAAAGCATATATCAAACTTTGTTCATCTTATACAGTCGAACGTTCCGAATATGTACCACATATAAGAATCTATTCAAAACTTCAAAGAAACTAAACCAGTTTCCCCTTTAATTTTTGAGGTTCTACCAAAGTTTGATAGGGATTGTTTTTAAAAATTTTGGGCAATAAGAGGAAAGAAACAAAACCAATCTAAGCCTGGACCACTCACTCTTCCCCATTCTCTAACTCCTTTCATTCAATATTTAAAGCCATGGGTAGTTGCCCACCACCATCTCCCTCCACCTTTCTTGCTCATCTTATTTCCCACCGTCTTCTTCTTCTTCTTCTTCTTCTTCCCCTCTCTGTCACTAAAGATCCTAACTTTCTTCCAAAAAAAAAAAAAAAAACTGGAGTTATCAGATCAAACCACCGCCCAAATCAAATCAAATCATGAAGATCCAGTGTGATGTTTGCTCCAAAAAAGAAGCCTCAGTTTTTTGCTCTGCTGATGAAGCTGCTCTCTGTGACATATGTGATCAAAGAGTTCATCATGCCAATAAACTCGCCTCCAAACATGAACGTTTCTCTCTCCTCTATCCCTCTCCTTCTCTTGCCCCTCTTTGTGACATCTGCCAGGTACCCTTTCAGATTTTGAGAATTGGTGGGGGGGTTTTTTGGTGATTTTTATGATTTTCTGTGTGAATTTTTGGTGATTTTTTTTGTGGTTTTTTGTTGTTGTTGTTGGGTGGTGTAGGAAAAGAGGGCATATGTATTTTGTCAACAAGATCGAGCAATTCTATGTAGGGATTGTGAGGTGCCATTACACGCAGCAAATGAGCATACCCAGAAGCATAATAGGTTTCTTCTAACTGGGATTAAGCTCTCTGCAATTAGTGCTGATAATGGGAGCAATAATCCAAGCATCAAAAATGGAGGTGACCCAGTTCCTGATTACAAGTCTGCCAAAAAACCCACCTCTGTTTCTTCTGAAATGTCCCCTGTTTCGAGCAACAACATCACTGGTGAAAGTACTCCTGCAATTAGTTCTGGTAATAGTCAACAGTTGGGTTGTGGTGGATCAACCAGTAGCATATCAGAGTACTTGATTGAGATGCTTCCTGGATGGCATTTTGAAGACTTCTTCCTTGATTCTGTATGTAAGGTTTGCTTCCACAACACCTTCCCCCCCCCCCCCCCCCCCAAAAAAAAAAACTTCAATCTGATTTTCTTTCCTGATTTGGGTGATTTTTCTGACAACTATTCAATGTACCTGGTGTACTATGTACTCTAATAATCATCAATCATGGGTCTAATTTATGGCACTGCGATTGATTGATTTGGGTGCATGATGATGACACCATATACTTGGTACATCTAATCTTAGTGTGTCAGCAAATTTAGTTAGTAGATTTTTGACATTTTTGGATGATTATCAGGGTTTTTAGCAATCTGGGCATTAGTAAAATTAGGGGAAAGATTGTAACTTTGTGTAGATTTTTATGTGGGTGCAGAATGGTAACAAGAATGATATGGAAAGTGGTGAAGATATGATGTCATTTTGGGATGTGGATTTTGACAAACAATTGACAAGTTCCTCCCAATCTGAGAATTTGGGGATCAGGGTTCCTCAAGCACCAGCAAAAACAACAGTAAGTTTTTGTCAAGCTGCAAATTTACACAGTGAAAAAGGATTATTATTGGTGAATCAAATTCAAGGAGCAAAACAGCATGAGACAAGTGTCAATGCAGGCACCAAAGTGGGCAGGAAGTGGAGGCAGGATGATGGCGTTACTGTTCCTCAAATTATTCAATCTGTGGGCTCTAATAATAACAAGAGACCCAGGACTTTTTTGTAGATATTGTTGCCTTCTTGCCTTCCTTCCCCTTTTTGTTTTGAGGAGTTGCTATTGCTTAGTGCTGAATCAAAGAAATTCAGGTGGGTTTTTTTGTGGGTCATTTTTAGGGGGTACTCGTGACTAAATTCTCTGTATATTTGGACAAAATCTAATGCATTTTCTTTTGTCTCAGCTAAGTGTTCTAACTGAGGTGTGAATATTGTATAATTTTAGACGCAAAGTATGTTATACTCTTTGAATATGTATTCTCGAACATTACAAGTGTTTTTTTATGTCAACTATTATTTACATAACTTTTGAATAGTGTTTCTAATGTGTGACAAAGAACTTGAGTTTTAATAAGATATAAAAGGAAAACCTTACAAATTTTTTCCGATAAAAATATATACAGAACTCATGAATGTATCTTTTTAAGGATGAATGTGGTTTAGACAACATTTGACAGATTTGGGGAAGAAAATTTGTCATTAATTGGAGAGGCCGAATTTCCACTTGCCCTTTTGTTATAGTGTATATTCTCATTATTTTAGGACAAGAAAGACAAGATCAAAGAGATGACAGTGATGTTAGTGATGGACAAGGAAAGGAAGAAATGGATGATCTGAATTTTCTCTTTTTTTTCTTTTTTTTTGGGGGGGGGGACTGTTTTGCCTGGAATTGTTTAACAGTTGAAAATATCAGCCTCCAACCCTTGATCAGGATTATCGGGTTTGGTTGGAGGATTGTCTAGATTTCGACTTCGATTTGTTGCTCGAACACATTTGTCTATTTCGACCAATGATTTTTTGACGGATATAATTTTCGACAATAAGCTACTTTTCCATCAAAATCTGCAAGGAAATTATACCCTTATATTTCACAAATAATATTATAAGCGTCTAGCTCCTTCCACGCTTCGTGACTCAACAGGGCTTCAAGGTATTATCTATTTGATTCACTTCAATTGTTCAATGGCAAATTTGGACTAATTTTTACACACATAACCAAATTATTTAGGGGAAGCAGCTAGATAAGGGAATCAAATAGCCAAATTGATAATATATAAATAATAAGAATAATAAAAGTGAAAATCTGATAACAAAATTACAAGCACATAGTTCACTATTCAGATAGACAGATACTATGTGATTTCTAAATTTTATTTGATTTATTTTACTTTTTAATTGCTATTTTTGTCTAGTATAAAGGAGTGGAGGGGGCAAGATGATAATGGAATATTAATAATGCCCCATCATTATCATTATCATTATTATTATCATTTTCATTTTCATTTCCATTTATGCTAAAAGGTGATTCTGCTTGCTTTGTATAGATTCCCCTTTCTCAAATTCTAATCTTATATAATTTAATGACATACTAATGATGCCCCACCTTTTACCCACTGGGCCATTAATTGCGCCCTGCAACCCTGCATTGCCTATTAGGGCATGGGTGGAGACCGTATGGTCATGTACAGTTGGGAAACCTTTTTTTTTTTTTTTGAGCTGTGTAATGTGTCAAGTTCAACATTCAACAACAATAACAACACCTCCCAGTAGAGGTCCCGCTTTTGTAACGTTTGGAGAAATTTAGATGTATGTAACCTTACCTTTATCAGTATCCCTATTTGTAAAGAGACTGATTCTAAATTCAACGTTATAGGCATCAAATACTTTAGGTCCTTTTTTTATTTTTTAATTAAATTATTCTTGATATTAAATGATAGAGCATCATATATATGCAAATAATGCAATTCAAATCCATTTTTGGATCCTCGGTCATTTATGAAGGTTTCAGACGCAGAAGAAAGGATAAGAAGACCAAAATTTAATTTCTTAAGCTAAGCAACCAATATGAGTGAAGCCGTGTGTGAAAGCAGGCAGTGATCATTAAAATTAAATTAATGGTTGGATGTTGAGGTTGACAGAGAGAGTGAGAGTAGGTATAGCATAAATAAATGTGAGATATGGCAATCAAATATAAACTCCAATAATTAATGATGTTTTAGTTTAGTGATTAAGATTAAGGTTGACTTTGGGTACATCAGATTTTAGGTTTGATTTTTTCCTCCTTTTTTGTATTGTAACTGTAATTGTATTGCACTGTCATTTGTGGCTGCTTCGAACCCCCCCCCCCCAAAAATAAACTTTAAAGCCCAATATTACACAGTAAAATTAGTACCAAACGATAATTATACAAAAGTTAATAGTTTAGACTAATACATCATGACAAATGTACGGTACACATTGCTGAAGTCATGTTAATTGTCGTAATTGTCGTATGATGGAAATTACCTTAACCTTTGGGATAATTATACGGGTTTTTCAATGGTAAAGATTTGTTCTTTGTTTTCTTACATATATTGTTATGCATTCTATGAAGGGAAATGATAAAATGACGTAAAAAAGTGTGTAGGTGAAAATATTCTTAGTTGACAGATAATCGCTATATATATATATTTATTATTATGCATCATATGAAGGGAAATGATAAAATGACATAAAAAAATGTATAGGTGAAAATATTCTTGGTTGACCTATAATCATTATATTTTTATGCTTGGCCAATCACAAGATGATATACATGTTTTATCCTGGGATACCTTCTGTATTCATGAGCATAAATGAAAACATCCACAATAAAACTTAATAGTTGGCTACCAATAGTTTGATGGCAGTATACAATTATCCAATGCTAACTTTTAGCGCCGGTAAAAATTTATATGATTTGATTATTCGAATTTAGCTGACCTAAAAAAATCGGTTATAGTAATACATTGTATGTTTGAATTTAAAATTTAGATAATAGATCATATCCGAATTGAAATTCGGGTTGGGTTTGACAATGTAGGTCATATTCAAATAGGTCACATGGGTACAAACAAATTCAGACCATTGGACAATCAAGTCTAACTATAATTTTAGTCTAAAATCTCCTGAATTTTCACCCAAAGTTCAGATAGCCATGTTCAAACGTTGAAAATTCGGATCAAGTTTGATCATATATATAATTTCAGTCTTATCTTCAAAATTAATTACAACGCATAGATTCAAATATTCGAACAATCAGATTTGGACATCAGACATTCAAGTTTAGCATTAGGTCCATTAAGAATGTTTGTATTTGCAATTTGAATAGAATCTATATATGATATATTTGTTCAAATATCTGATTTATCCAGAGCCAAATTTTGCCAATGATACCAAATTCCTTCTTAATTACTCTCCCATTATTGCAAAATAATGTTTCTTCTTAAAATTTGGATTCATTAAGAAACTTATTTTTGGGGATTGGTAAATTGGATATCCTAGATATTAATTAGGAGGGGCATACACATCATAAGAACACAAGTGCAACTGAGACTGATCCCATTGTACCTCAAAAACTTACCTAAAATTCTATTTATAACTGCTTTAAAAGAAAGATGCTCATGTCACTTCTTCTTTTTTTTTTAATGAAAAAAATGCTTATGTCACTTGAGGGTTGTTCCTGTTCTTTTCACTAGGAAGAGATGGCTGGTAAGGGACGGAGTGGGAAGGAGTGATAAGAAGAGAGAAATTTTTGCGAGGGATGAAAATGAGTAGGAAAAAAAATGGGCGAGAATTTTTTAGAATAAATGATGAGCTGGTTTAGACATAGAGTAGATGGAAGTGAGATAGAGTAAGCAACACGAGTGTTAATTAAACACGTTAGTGCATCCGGCCAATAGTAAATCTTTTTTTTGGCCCAGTGGTTGAACGATGTTCAAACTCTAATATAAAATGATGTGAGACGTACATAAGAATTATTGAATTTGATGACATATAATGTACTCGAAATGTTGGTTATAATTACTTGGTGGAAAAGACTTTATATCACGCACAAATAGAATACTATAATATAGAGCTCCATAATTTCAAAATTTTCAACACAAATTAATATCTTTTATAGTACAAAATACAGTTCTAGAATTAACTTTTATTAAAATATTTTTTAGAACTTTTAAGAACCCTCCATAATTGTTTGACTTATTTTGATTGGGTATGATTTATAGTAACCATGGCTGATTAAATTAAATTCAAAAACTTTTAGAGACCATTTTTAAAAATTAATATTTTAGTCTTTCCCTTTTCCTATAAAGTAGTTTGTTGTGTTGTGCATGGTCCAATATTAATGTTATCATCAACTTCTTGACTTGTGTGTTTTAGCCCAACATAATCGCGAACTCCTTTTCGATGCGCACTAAAAAGTATCTTAATCCTCGTAAAAGAATCTAATTAATTACAATAATCAAGATTGTACCCTCATTTTCATTATGTTACCTCACTTACCTAATTACGTACTATTTTATAGTAATTAATAAGGATGTCGAGCAACAGTAAGGTTGTCTCCGTATGATCAAAAAATTACGGGTTCGAGCCGTGAAATCAGTCACTGACAAAGTCAGGCTAGGCTGTTTACAATTCACCCCTAGGGATGCGGCCCCCTTCCTCAGACCATGCGTGAACGCGGAATGCTTGCGCACCGGACTGCCCTAATAAAAGCATATGGCATCATTAATGACGCATTTTTACTTACCATAGTACATATTTCGCTTTGAAAACCCATTTAACTCGCCATTAATTTGACTTCTAGCATTCGTAATCGTCAAATAGCAATCATTTATTAGTACAATAATGTACATAATCTCTTAAATTAATCAAACCTAACTTACAAAGTCTAGCTACTAATTAAAAGATTTCCTGTCAGTTGCATGCAAGTGTTTTGATAGATTTTCTTTTCCTTTTTTCCAAAAAGAAGAGGTAAGTTAATGTTGGTAGGATTTGAATTCTTTTTTTTTTTCTTTTATAGCAACTTTTTTTTAAAAAAAAAGTTATCAATTAATCTTAATGACATGTATTATGTGGTTTGATAATTTAGTGATCATCCTGCTCTTATCAACTAATCATATGCTAACGAGTACTAATTAGTACTTATTAGTGATGAAATTATAATTAGGGGATATGACTCCTATTCTCGTCAACTTATTTTGTATGAACTTATTATGAATTAATTGAACTTATATAAATTTACTTGCTGAACTTATGTTGAACTTATTCTGAACCCACACTTAAAAGTATTATTCTTGTTGTCTGCGTACACCTTAAGAAGAAAAAAAAAAAAAGGAAAATCACTTTGACTCTGTTTTGTGAGCAGTTGACTACTTGTTTATGATCATGATCGAATATTCACTTCGACTAGAAAACCTCCCCACATCTATTTTAAATTCACACTTTAATGCAAATTTATTTACATGTTATATGGTAATTCTAGTCTTCTAAATTTAGAGACGCTACTGTCATATAATCTTTTAACCATTCTAAGTATACTAATAAGATGAGTATCGAATTTTTACTTGCGCAATTAGATGAAAAGTATCACAATAAAAAAATTAAAATAGAGTATTTTTTATGATAAAAATTTAAATAAATCAATCATGATGTATTGATGTACTTCTAGTGTACTATTTATTAGTAAAAATAGGGTTTTCGATCGATAATTTTTTAAATTTTCCAAAATCCATGTGCCCTTATTGTCATGGTCCCTTAGTCGCTTTAGGGGACAAAAATTCTTGCTTTGTCCAAACATGCCCCATCACCAGAATTTGTTATTAAACACCAATTTATAGTATGAGTGTTGGCCAATTTAGAGCACGTTCTTTTCAATTTATCATAAGTAACTAATTACTAATCAGTACTTATAAAAGCTTATCAGTATTGATGAGTATTGATCAATGCTAATGAGTGCTAATCAAGACTGACATTGTAAGTACAAATAAAACCAAGTGTTGATCAGTGTTTATGATTGTTTATCAGAATTGATGAGTGTTAATCAGTACTGATTGGTACTAATGAGTACTGAAGAGTATTGAATATTTATGATAAGTAATTATGATAAATTGAAAAGATTATACCCCACTTGACTGACTGACGACTATGTTTAATAGTCATTAGCCACGTGTATCAATTAATAGTGAGGCCAGAAGCCTAATTTAGACTATTCTTTAATCACATGAATCATGGATGATACGCTAAGATAATTGTGATAATTAAAATCTGTCAAAACAATTGAACATGAAATAGAAAACTGTTGAATAGAAAAAAATATAATGTTTTAATGAATCAAAAGGGTTAGGGATTAAATTTTTTTATTAAAAAATTCAAAAAATAACCTAGCGGCCTTCTTTAGAGCATATTAATAATTCAAAATAGCATTGCAACTAATTATTATCCATCATCCACTTTGAAAAAAAAGTTCTTTTTTATAGAAAATATAATGATTTTATCAACAAAACTTCAAATAACAGTTATAGGAAAAATTGTGAATGAAAAATTATAGATCTAAAATACAAACATGAGATTCAACTTTTAAATAACTAATTAACGTAAATCATACTAACGTTTGGCTCAAAAGTTACGACAATCTTATCATGAATTAATTTTAATGATCTAAATCTTTCCTATCAATGGAAGACCTTACAACGCACAATAGTGATTTGGAAATTGATCTTTATCTAACATCTCTATACCAATTGAGCACAATTCTCATGAGAAAAGAGATTAATATTCCCATTAAAGGATAAAGTAAAACTTTTACAAATGAAGAGACAGCCTTTATTCCTTGAAAAACTAATAGTAAACTTAACTGATAATTGGTATAGAAATCAATCAAAATAAAACTTACCATTAACAAAAAGCATTGATGGCAGCCCCTCAATCGAAAGAATTTTCGAGGTAATTAATTAGGACAATGTACATATTCATTTCTCTTTCTTTTTTTTTTTTTAGGCCGAGGTATATTCATTGGTTTTTACATTAGGTGTTGATCTATGTCACATACTTTTTGATCTACATATATAGGCAATATGAGGAATAACCCAAAGCTACTTTACAATATAATATGTTCTTGGCTTGTTCCTGTTAAGGAAGCCATGAATGCTGATATCCCATGTAGCTTAGTTAGTTATTCTTGCTAATTAAGTAATTACACATTGATAAAGTAATCTAATTAAGCTACGTACGCTGTCTACTTTAAAATATAGAGGTTATTCTGCCATTTTTAAGAACCCTAATTGGTAATGTGTATATATATAACATATGCATGCATCAATAAATAATTTGGTGTTATTGTTCCCCCAAAAAATTATTTGATTATAATTTACTATAGCCAGCTTGATCTGATGCCTGTTTGATCAGGTATCCTCAGACATTCAGCAATGATCAAATGCACTACTTGTTTGGAGAAATCTTAAAAATTTATTATAAAAAAAAAAAGAGAAAAATGGATGCTTGAATTTGCACATGGTGAATGTTGCTATGTTCAAAAAGATGCTTGATAATTTAGTCCATATCTAATTTAAATTTTTCCAATGTTTGCAGAAGTTTTAAAATATATGTATATGTTATATGCTGACATACGTGGTGACGTTAGCCTTATTGCATTAATTATTTAATTTAATTATACACCCATGCTTCTTTATTTGTTTTGTCCCAATTTTAGTATATTTTTTGGTCCACAATGTAATCTCTTTGTGAACTGTTTATGTATACGTACAGGTCTGGCTACCATATTGAATGAGGCTTTCCCTCACATAAATTTCATATGGTATCTATTAAGTAAAAGTCGTTATGATCGATATCATTTATCAGGGTAAGATATGAGTGAATTTTGCAGAAAATGAATAATAGGATGTATATATAATTAAAGCCGAGAATTTAAGCAAGAACAACAACCATAAACCAATGAATGTAACACGCAAAATGCCAAATTTACTGTCTTTGTGTTCATTGATTTGGGTTTTTCAAATCGGAAAATCTACAACGACTATATTAGCACAGAGAATCCACTACAGTGTTAACAAAATGCAAGAATGATCTATAAGGGCAGGATGAACAATGAGATTAATGCAAAGATATAAAAGGATCTCAAGGGGAATGGAAAGGACAACAACATCAAGATGAAGAAGAGAACAAGCTCTATCAATGAAGATTGCTTTCTTATGAAAAAAATTGGGTTAATACAACCTAATATGTAGTAAACACCCAATAGGCTCCCTACAGGAACCTTCGAAAACAACTTATATAGTCTCTATGTGCTGGAAACTCATATGGGCACAACGCATGTCAAATGGCATGATTGTCCATTTCAGGGTTTGAAAAACCAAACATGTTGTAGGTTGGTAAACGTAACTGACATGACTCTGTCATTTGACCTCATTTCCAGTGTCAAGTGATCGAAATGGTTGCCAGTTTCAAAGTCAAATGCAGAATTTGGGACACACACAACATTATCAGAGTAAGTTGCTCGATTGTAATTTGCTATTGTCCCTTGTAAAAGATAATTAATGTCATATATTCAGCTTTGTCAGTAGCTCTCACGTGAGAAGTTGTCCCTATGAAGAAAAATGGAGATGTCTCATATTAACAGAACAAAAGATTTTAAGTTTGCTTATATACTGAAGAGTTACTCCACATATATATTACTAATTGATTTTGGGTTGGAATTTCACTTAAGAATATACATCGCTCATTTGATTAAAACAACCAAGCCGGCTTGGTGAGCCCTCAAGTTCAGCTCAACTCGACTCAATTTTGTCGAGCTCGTTTAGGCATTTTGGGTGGAAAATAGTCTACGTTTCACTTGTGTACATACACTTTGTATTAGTTTAGATGTTTATAGTAGTAGAATATTGAAGTGTATGCTAGCTTGGTATTTTTTTTTTCTTTGAGTAGGAGTCATAGCATTTTTAAATTTAAGAATTTTTCAATAATTTTCAAGTTAAATTATATAAAGATTTGAATTATAAAATTTAAAAATGCGCTATGAAAGCTTAGACTCGGCCGATCAAAGCTCAACTCGGTCTAAGCTCAACTCAGACTTGGTTTTGACTCAGACTCGATTTCAACTCGGTCTATTTGAGTTGACCATAGTCTATTTGAGTAGATAGAAAGTCAAAATAAGAGGAACTCATGACTTTTTGATTGTGACGAACAAACTTGACTTTTTCCAACAGATGAATACAATTATAGATGTTGATAAAATTGAAAATTAACAATTTCTCGAAATGCAAACAAAAGGAGGTGCTTCGTTTAAGAAGACTTTGTATTTACAATATAATTTATCTTCATTAATTAAATATTTAAATATCAGGGGGTGCTCAGGTGCAGTTGTTTTGCTGGCAAGGAATCCAACATGGTATATAAACTATTTTCTCGTATCTCCATAATCGATTCTCAACTTCTTTGATTGCTGGGTCAATTTCTCTCTCTTCTTATCTAATTCATTGGGTTTTATATCTACGCACAATTCATTGGGAAAAAACTTTTTCTTTGTCTTCTAAATGGAAAAAAAAAAGTTATTAATATCATACTGTTTATAATACATATTTTCATTGAAATAAGCATGATAGAAATTCGTGTCTTTTAAAAAATTCAAATTTAAAGTCTCTTCTCAATATCAACCGATATGAAACTCAAATAAGCCAATGACAGTCTATGCTTGCAGTGGCGGTAGTATTATAGGTTGTGCTTTCGGGGCTGCCTAGTGGGTACCAATTGTGTTTGTTATTTATTTGTTTGTCCTTTTCTTCTAATTATATTATTAAGTTGCTGAATTTTGTTTTCTCTTGTACCTTTGGTACACCAAGGCAAATTGACTGTTGGTATAGCATTGACTAATACGATGTTGAAAATTAATATATAATCATTTTTTCACGGAAACAATACTTACCAAAACGTTTATCAACAAGTTACGTTATACCACAAGTCTGACAGGTAAAAAAACAAAAACTTTGAATAATAGAATTCGATCAACTGTTTTCCAATATGAAAATGACACTTTATTTGTACCAATTGAAATATTATAAGCTAATTTATAACATATAATACTGTGTTGCATATTTCCCAAACAAATGGTATGAATTAGAATATGAACATAATTAATTAAAGCCACAATTTGGGTAGCCACCTTGATCTGATGTGTGATTGATCAGGGTATTGTCAAACATCCAAAAATCACCAGATGTACATGTAGTTGTTGTTTGTTTGCCCAGAATCTTATTCCAATAATCCAATGTTTGCACATGCTCAGTGCTCCCTACTCCATACTTTGTTAAATTATTCAGTTTATTTTTAAATTCCAATATTTATAAAAACTGCAAAAACAAAAAAAAAAAACACAGAAAAAATAAAGAAATATACAAAAATCTATTCCCATGCTGACATACTTGGTGACGTCACTTTTATGGAATTAATTACACTACTACCGACCAGTCCACCACCCATGCTTCTCAGTTTGGTTTATCCTAGATACTCTCGATTTCATTCACCATTTAAAAATAAAAATAAAAATTTACACCTGTTTTTAAAAAAAAAACTGAGGATGAAGCATATGTACAAGCAATATGGCAAATTAAATTATTTTCTAGCATTTGGTCTCGTAATTTCAGACATGGATTGGATTCTAGATTTATAAGTTCCCCTTTTTCAGGCATCCTTTAATCTAATCACACAGCTTGATTTCATTTTTAATGAAATTATATATTTACAGTTTTTATCGTAGCGTAAAAAAGCAGATAAATTGTTTATGTATGAATGGAACATTAATTCAGTTTTTCAGCAATAATTGTCACAAACATTAATATTAGTTCATTTGATAGGTACATATTTAAATCTTACATAATTTCACCTTATGTTAATTGTGAAATTTTAGAGGTACTATATGATCGAATTGAAACAAATACATTTATTCTGGTACATATCTGGATTATGGCAGGTGTCACTATGATCAGTTATGTAGTACCCTTTAACTCAAATGAACTAGTTGGACATTACAATGGTTTAATTTGATCGATTGGAATATATATGGTTTCACAAAAAAAAAAATTGTGGATCTCTTGGAACCAACCTCTCTACAGGTAGGAATATTAGTAGAGGTAGGGTTACCTATATTTAAATCTCTTCAGATCTCGTAAAAATATAATTCACATTGAGAGGTGTTGTTGAATATATATGGTGTCATTTTCTGGTTCCATAAAACTTATAAATGAATTTTAAAAAAAATCAAAAGCATTTATTATAGTTAATATAGTATGGTGTAATGTATTGGTGTGTTACCATTAATTTCTAATGATGCCTACTACATAATCTTCTAGGTGTAGATCCTACTCGGATTGTCTAGGGTTTGGTCCCTGACAACCATCAGTAATTTTTTCTGTCATGGATTGGGGTTGGATTTTCCTCATTTCTTCCCCCAATCCAAAAACCTTATCGTAAACAGATTTTGTTGGGAGGAATGCACCATTTCTAACACCTATCCAGAATTATGTATGGATTCTGCCAAATATATTGGATTTAAAGACACATACTAAAATAAAAATATGTAAAATAATAAATATCTTACAGTAAGACACTTTTTAAGTATCTTTTTTTTTTACGTAAAACATATCTTATCATATATTAAATTGGAGCAAAACGATATGATTGAATAGTAGAAGGTTGTTAAAACTTATAAATTGTGTAAAACCATCCTTTTATACATAATCTTTCACATTTATAAAATTACACATGTGATATGCCTCGCGGATAGAGTTAATCTGGTTAGAGTGTCAGTTTGTAGTTGTTGGCGTAACTAACGAATATTAAAACTTTATATCTCATAATAGGTTGTAATTAAACCTCCACTTTGATAAGTGACCTAAATATATGTATATTTTACGAGTAGATATGTTATTTTGAAAACAGTAATTTGTTTGTTGAGTAAAGTTAGTTGCTTGTTCTTTCCCTGCTCATAACTTCCTTGATTATAAAACATGTACTTAATTTTGAAGACAATCCTGAAGAACCAAGAGATTGCCATTCAAAATATTTTGGATTCTCCCTCAATATATATGCTTGGATTTTGATTGCTCTAAATCTGGGAAACTCTTTTGTTGAACTCTCCAGATTGTGCAATGTTTGTAATGTCTTAAATACTCCAACTGCCTTATAATTAATTTAGTGATGCTTTGTAATAAATTTCCTCATAAATTATTTACATTTCTGGAAGATTAAAGTAGATCAATCATGGGAAATCTGAACAGCAGTGGCTAATTAAATTACCTCAAGTCACAAATATGAGCCTAGCTACATAATAGGCTATCATTGCTGTGCATGCATTCATCAGAAATGTCATATATCTAATATATCTGAAATGTAAGGGTTCAGTTTTGGCCCATTACCAGCACCAGAATGATAAATGGGGGTTAATAACCCTACCTTCGATCCCTCAATCCAAACTTCTCCTTTAATTCCGTCAAAATGCTCCAAGTAGTTATAACTTTAATTCAATTTTAAATTAAATTTAAATTTCAGCAAGATTAGATCATTGTTTTTCCCCATCCATTGTGGAAGCTAAGTAATTAGTTGTCTTACAGTCTTACCTTAAACATAAGTTTTATATATTTTCATGATTTTTGTATCATTTCCAACTTTTCATTTCAAAAACTTTTTTTCACATTTTTTGATGGCCATGTTAAACTAATATATCTGTACACATATAACTTGCATGGAATATGTCAACAACAATTATTAAATATTGATATTAGTATCAAAAAGATTATAAAGTTGATTCTATATCTAGAGCATTATCCATATTCATGGCAAAGTGTATGTATAAGACAATTCTTAACTTAGAAGTTATCTTTCATACTTTCATGTAGTAATGTATAATGAAATCGTATGCATATTTCTCTAGCTCCCTTAATAGTTAATAGATCCTGTTTTCTTCCATTTTTAAGGGGTGTTTGAGTTTAGAGTTTTGGAAAAATCACTTTGCATAATCACTTAAACAATATCCTTATGCTTCCTTGATTTTGATGAAAATGGCAAGTCACCTTGCACTTAGCCTGTCCAAGTTTAGTGATTTCTACCATTTAAATTTTCGTTGATTTCTACCATTCAAATTCCCATGTACAAGGACAGTATAGACTAGTTACAACAAACTTTTTTTTAAAAAAAAGTGACATCCCGACTAAAACCATAAAGTGAATATATGGAGGAAACCTATCGTTTTTATTTTCTAATAATTAATTACATTTGAACCTTTAAGATAGATCGATGTTGTGACCAAATTTACATGATATCACAACAGATTTCAAGACAACATAGCAATACCAATTAAAGAGGATGACATATTAGCTTTCAATTGAAGAGGAAAAAATTATTGATTGAACAATAATTACTAATAATCTAATTAGTGTTATGACAAATGCAAGAAATTGAGGCTAACAGTTTCTCTTTTTTTGGGTTTAAAAAATTGTTGATAGAGTCAGAACAAGTTAGGAAAGAAACTACAACAGGAAGATCAGGCAAAAGACAACAACAAATTAAAAAAAAAAACAACACAAACTAATACAACCACCATCAAACAATCACAACACCTCCTAGCACTTCCTTCTATATATATTAACTTCATAAAATTAGCCTAGTAACATCTAAGAGTCACTCATATCTAAGTGGACACCTTTTCAATTAATAAATTAATTAAGTTTTGCATTTATTTAACGCAAAAAATAATATCTTATTTGCAATAATACAAAAGTAAATTGCTCAAACCCATCGGGTAGGAGTGAAAATATCTTTGAAGTGTTGAAAGCCACTTAGCATGTTTTGTGTGTTTTTGCTTAACTATAACATAAAATACACATGCAATTACTTTGCTATCAATAAGGTTTGGTGTCTTGCACTGACTTTTTAATTTGTGTATCTGTTAATTAAGGAACAAAATTGAACTAAAAATTAAATCAATATTTGGAGGTTTCTAAATAAGTTTTATGTTATACTAGCTATGTTGTCGACATATATATTGGAATAATGATTAAATTTTCCAAATCAATAAATATCTTGGTTAGAGTTGAACCAAGAATTTGCAGCTAAATAGTGATTTGATGTCGGGTTTATTCTTGGCAACCGTATTAAGAGTTGGGAGATGTTTGCATTGATTTAGAAACAAGAGTAGCTAATAATATTTCACATCAATACTTGGTGATTGTAAATATAGAAATTAAAAATACTTTACTGGGCTATTTTTTCTTGTACTAAAATACCGGTCGACATTTCATTTGTAACAAATTGTCAAAAGAAATATATTCTAATTTTTTTACATTTGAGATTATTATTTCTAAATTTATACGAACCATTAACACCCCAAAAATCAACTTGCAGTAAGTTGCAAATTTAAGGCTGGCTAGAATGGAAATCAATTTAGTAATTGTTGATTGAGCTAATTGATGATCAATTTTAACAACGAGTTTTGCACATATAGAGACAGTCATAGCTAGAAGCAAAAGCCACCGCAGTGAAGAGGGCAATCAAGCTTCATCCCTTTGCACCTCCCTTCTCCTTTGCACTCTGCATATTCTCCAACCAAGTAATCTCCCCTCCTACTCAACACTAATCCCTTCCTCTTCCCCTGCTCTCCTTGTCGCCGCCGGCTGCATGGACTCCACCTCCACCTCCACCACCCTCCGCCGCCGCCCCACCCCCATGCAAAACCACCACCTTTTGGTAAATGATGGTTGTCATAGATAACCTCAACCAAGTATACTATTGATGTAGTCATCCTCACCTTCTTGAGAGAGTCTCCATGCATCAATATATAATGTTTGGAGGGCTTCAATTCAAGCGGGCAATGCAAGTAATACTCATGCTAATTTCTACCAGATTTTTAGATAGATGACCCTTTACCCCCTTCCCCAAAAAAAAATAAAAAAAATAAATAAATAAATAATTGAATTCATCGTATACTTAAAAATTGGCTGAAGCTGATTCTAATTAATTTGGAGTTTTCGGATTAAAAATGTCATCAAATCATCAGTTTTTTTTCATTTTATCATCAATTTTTTCCTTTTATGCTCCATGTTACTATGCCTGTGTTTAGTCTTTCGGGAAAATGTCACTAAGTTATCAAGTTTTTTCTTTTTTCCCCAATCTGCAATTGAATTACTATTTTTTTTAAAAGCAATCTACCACCGGCAATAACCAGTTATTTAACCACTCAATAGCATATTTCTTACAATATATTAGGCATATAGATATTGAGTTTAAAAAAAAGAAAGAAAAATTATTGGTTTTATAAGATTCTCATTTCTTTTTGGTTGATTGTAACTATTCGAATGATCATGTTTCGTCTTTATCTAATTGCAATTATGATTGACTTTTTTACACCTACTTTGACTTCTCTAATAAAAATAATAAAAAAAAGACGTCAATTTAAGCGAAATGTTTTTTCATAGATTCATCATACTTATGAGCACCACCAATCATTCGCCTTTTGAATAGCACGGTAACATAACAATTCTTTATGTAGCATGTTAATGAAAAAATCGTTTTTGTTATTTTATTATGTGATGTAGTCATTGGTCGAAAGCAAAACGTTCCTATATTCTAGAAGACAACCACATGGTTTCACTTTCACCATATAAGTGTTTGGTGCTGCCTCTTAGTTACCTTCCTCTAACCAATAATGGTGGCTGACAAAGTAGCTAGAGTACAAAGTATACCTTCTATCTTTTTGGTCCATTCTATTCCCTTATCGTATCCATCTTCCCCACTCACAAACCCCACCTCCCTTCCCAATACTTTAAATAAAAAATAAAAAAAGGGTCCAATCATCAAGTGATCCTATATGTTTAAATTATTTGATTTAAATAAGATATGATGATTGAAATAAGACAATATGATTTTAATCTAATCTAAATCTATCTTATACGAATTATTTTAGCTAATATTAATTGCTTCTAGTTCCAAGCTGATCCACCTATTAAATCAATCATCAATAATCCTAAACTTGAAGCAAATCCAGATTGGTCTGACCAGAAGTTAATTGTAATTCGAGAATATAATTGATTCGTACTTGACCAAACCCAAACCCACACTAGTGATCAGTTACCAGGTTAATTTACTCTTTCAATTCACAAACCTAGCTACTGGTTCTTACTCCAAGGTTTGCCTTCTATACAAAGCTTATCTAGGATGAGGCAATTACATTTAAAGCCACCCACTAACAAATATGGATGCAAGTTTTTTTGTTTTTTTTGATAGAAAATATGAAGGAAAGTTGGATTGCACTATTCAGATGGAAAGAAATTAATCTTACAAAAAGACAACTAACTCACAATAGTCAATACAATCATATTCAAACAAATCAAACCCGAAACGCAATTTTAATGACAAAATGCTCCTTCTTCCGGAGTAAACAAATAAAAATTACATTGTATTTGTGAAGTCACCAACTCACCAAGCACTTCAATCACAAAGAAAATCCAAGTATAAGGCACAAAATGCCGACCACCCATGGTAGCAAGTTAATCTTCTCCATGACGTAGCACCAAAATCTTGCTGGTGGGGGGAAGATAACCAGAAAGTAAGATAACGAGGTCATATACTTCATCCTTTATTGAAAGGGGGGGGGGGGATAAAGATATGGTCCATTCAATGGCTTCAAGATAAAGGCATAATAAACATTATTTACAAAAAAAAAAAAAAACCCTATATGCAATAATAATGTCTGCTAATACAATTCAACTAAACTCCAATTAGCAGGATTTGGCACTCCCATCTGCTAATAATCTACGCAGTAAATGGGGATTGGCAAAACATCGCCTCTGTTGAACAGCATACACAATCATAAAATGCTGGTGAAAGGAGGGGTTATTCCACCAAAATGAAAGGGAGTGATCAATCCATGACACACGCCAACACCTTCTTATCCATCACTTAAAGACAATTATGGGCGACGCCGAGTAGCATAAGAACTATGATATCCTGTTTGCAAAATTGTACCAAATCAAAACAAACCATTACGCCAAAACCCTATCTAGAGAGGGGTATAAGGACAAATGTATGAAACCTTGCTCCTACAATAGAATTATAGAGATCTATCAGCGAATTGAGGTTGAGGCTCTAAGTAGGTCAAACTTGACGTGAGCATGGCTTGGTCTCTGAGACGTAACATATGACTACTTACATAAGTAGACAAAGGCAAGGAGTCATATGCTTGCCTCAAGGATCAAATCATGCATACACAACGCAAGTATAAGCAGTTTAGAGTTTGAAAACTGCAAAATTGATCACCAGATCAGCAAACTGAGCTGGTGAATGTGTAAAAGCTAACTACGATCATGAGTCATGACGGCAATCCACATTTTGCCTATCTGTTGAGCAACTCTGAGACGTAAATGAAGGGGCTTGAGGAGCAGAAGATTAGATCTTTGATGTATTTTCAGCATGAGGTCCAGTATTCACAGATCTTTCCAAACAGGACTGTGACTCTCTAGCTCAAGCCGTTCCAAAATTTGTTCCGTCGTTGAAATATATGAAGCATGGCCGTCAACAAGATGTGTCACATCAACCTGGAAAGGAACACAGATATAAATCAGATGATAAGTAGACGACCGAAGGCCAGGGATAGCTGTAAGGAAACACGATACTGAAACCCACATTTTCAATCCCAGGCACATCAGCAGGTTGAATTCCAGCTAATCCTGTGGAAGCTAGACTGCAACAAGAAAGCAAATTACATAAGTTCACAAGCCCCAGAAGACAACGAAGCAAAGCTGTAAAATATTGTCCCACTCAAGATGTAACTGTCTTTGTTGTACAAGACGAAGTCACTTCCATTCAAGAGAGAGTAACGGTGAGAAATGAAAAGCTTCATCATAGATGAAGCAACTTTAAGTGACCAAATCTCACATACAAGTTAAAGACAGAAGTTTATCGTAGATTAATGACCCCAATTCATGAAGTTTCATGATGCCGAAAGCAGCACATGGCAATGAAGAACTAAACACTCCAATGCAATGCTGATGCCACACACACACACCAGCATGCAGTCCACTATGAGCTCCTCAACATCTACTAGATTGTGGGCATAAGAGTACCATAACAAGTTAAAACCTCTTCAATCTCCTCAATGTCTGGAAAACCAGTTTCAGCTCAACATCGCGATTGATATTAGTGTCACCCCGTACAGGAAAAGCTCCCAGGGAAAACTTACATCAAGTATCACCAGCATATTACATAGTCTGGGTTGCTTCAGATACCCTTGAGATATCGATCAAGCAACTTCATTCCTAAACAAAGAAACCAGACAGAAAAGGGAAACAGGCAGCTGCAGACAGCGACACCACCATCACATCAAAGATTGAAAGATCAATAAGCAAAAACGCTAATAGCCACCCTTCATCTTGCAGAATTGCTGTGGAACCGCTAGAACAGATTTTGACTTCATCCTGAGTTTCACAAAGCAGGAAACTCCAGAAGCTCACAACAAACATGAAGTCACCTTGCATTATACTAGTATTCACAGGCATGAGGGAAAGAATCCGGTTCTCCAAGTTTGTCTTCAACCACATAAAGCAACCTTCAAATCATAACAATACTCTTAACCCCCCCCCCCCCCAAAAAGGAAAAAGAAAGAGAAAAAAAGGAAATGGTTATTCATAGTTTCATACTATAAGATTCCTCAACTCACTAGTCAGATGATCCAAATTCCAATGATTTTAGACCTTTTAGTCCTCACACTAAACATATCAAGTATTATGACCCCCCCCCAAAAAAACAAAAACAAAAAAGAAAAAGGAAAAAAGGGAAATTCAAACTGCAAAGTCTGATGATTTTACACCTCCCATGTTTAGTGTTACATGCTATCATCTTCACAGAGACAAATATCAACTTTCATTAGGAAAATTCTGAGACAAATTTTCGACACTGAAACAAATTCAGTGGCCAAAGGGACATGGAACATTCCCATTTCCAAGAACGAAAATAAATTTTGGACCCTAATTTCCTTTTCTGTTATCAGTACATACTTGGCACATCAACATTCCCCCCTGTTCAAATGGTAGGTTCTACATGAAGGTTGGCAAACGTAATTGAAAAACTGCTGTGTACACATACCTTGAGCGGAAAACGACACCAAGAGTCCAATCAATTGTCGAATACGCATTTACGAATCTCCCGGGCACCACCTGTAAAAGCAGAGTCAGTCTACATCTTTGAGAGGTACACTGTGGTTCCCTAAGAAAAGGGATAATTGCATCAACAGCTTGAGTTTCACTTCCCGTGGATGGATACCTCAGCATCATCATTCACTTGGCAAGCTCCGCCAAAGGCATACACAAAATAATTGCCATCATAGATTGATAATTATCTCCAAGATTGTCCTATTAGTACCTTGCCCTAACCGAAGATTTTGAATCATAAAAGTAAAAAGAAAATGTAGGGGTAAGGCCAGCGTATGTCTGGGCGTCAACAGACATTGCACTGGAGGACAAGACCGGGCTGCTGTCAAAAGGAAAGAGGAAAATAGAAAGTTCAAAAGTGTCCTGCACAAGCAGAAGTGCTAATATTCTGGTGGTAAAATGCTTCCTGATGATCTTGAATTCATTGACTCAGGTACTGCACATTGTCTCCCTGACTTTCTTCTTTTGTTTTGCTGAGGATGGGTTTTGCTTTCCAGTTTTGACACAAGAAAACAAAGCATGACTGCCGGTCTTAAAGAAGTTGAGAGTCAAATTTTCTAGCTACTCTAAACTTTCCTGGGATCTGCTCTTTTTCTTCAGGGGTTTTTTGCCGCCAAGGGGAGGGGGGGGGTCAGCCCTATCATCCATGAACTACCCTCAGTGTCTCAGACAAAACATTTTTCTGTTTCCTAATTTTGACATCTATATAGGAAGATTAATAGCCTTCTGCTAAGAACAAATGATGCTGTAAAGAACATTCAGAAGATACCTTCCTTGAAAGTGTCCAATTCTCATCTTTTAATGAAACAGGTGCCCCAAGAAGGACAACTCTCTCTACAAGCCCACCTGAAATCATTCAGCAGCCCATTGTGAAACAAAGGTTATCATATATTCCAGCTTCCATAAGCTTCCACATAAAACGGTGATGTAAAGAAAAAGGCTACTAAAGACTAAAGTAAAGTGAATGACATATATCAGAAAGCAAGATTAAAAAACATCCAAATACCACTATTTCCTGTTTCAGCAAGATGTTGGAGGCATTTGAAAATCAAACGAGCCCCAAGTGAGAAACCTATCAATGTAACTGGCCTGGACTCATGAAAAAAGTTAAGGACACAGAAAGAGAGACCAGCACTTCAATCATCTGATAAAGTGTAGAAAGATAAATTTCCAAATAAATAACGGCCTCTAGCAGTCGCACCTATTTCCATGGTGCCCTTCAAGCAGCACCTCAGCAAGCAGCTTTCCAGCCTTATCTGATCTGGGATTTTCAGAAAGGATGGATGTCAGCAGAATACCTTGGCTATACATTAGTTGCAGAATAAATGTTAATAGAAGCTTTATTTCAGTGCACCAATCCACATTTCGATATATAAGAGCAAACGAATGTGTGCCACCTTAACCCTTCAATATCTCTTGCTAGTTTACATCAAGTAAGAATCAGAGGACAACTCAGCAAGACACTTTATTTACTCCATTGTAAACCTAACACTGTAGATTGAGCAATAGAAAATGCTTGCCAAGTGTAATAGTTTATTCAGTAACACATAATACAATTAATATCAAAAGGTTGATAGAATTCCTGTGATTGACCAGCAGCATACCATATAATATGCCATATAGGATATCCAAGTAGGCTTGACTTGCATGGATGATAGTTTAATTAAAACCAACATTAAGTCAAAACCCACTCAATAAAAAAAAAAAAGAATCACCAAAAAAATTAGTGACTATGAAACTCAAATTTTGTGAAGCAGACGTGAGCTGTAGGGACCGGAGGAGTTTATATAGCCCAATTCATTTAGTTCTTGGAAAACAGTGTCTCCCTAGCTAATGAACACAACGTGGGTGACTATGATACCTAAAAAGAATGATGCGAAGATGATCCCTGATCACAGAACTATATGTTGGGGTGTCATACAAGATTGTAAGGCTAAAGACAATAGTGTCAGATTCAACTGGAGAAGTTCACAAAGTGCTTTTGTATCAGGTAGACAAATCTTGAATGAAGCTCTTACAGCAAATGAGACAGTAGTGTTATACATGACGTAAACAAGCAAATCAGCACCATCATAGAGGTGTCAGACATGGAAATCCATTCTCCCTTTTCCTTTATCTTGTCCTAGACTCAGCAATCTTGAATCAGGTATTGATCCAAGCAGGAAAAGGGGGCCGCTATTTGAGGGACTTAGAGTGAGAAAGAATAAGGAGTTGATATCATGAGGAAAGCTAAAGCTTGAAAACCAATTTTTGGCAAAGTTGAAAACCAGCTATGAGCTATCCACTTGGAAAGCTGCAGGATTGTCAGGAGCATGTAGGAAAGTGCTGATAAAAGTAATGATCAATAGACTACCACTTCACTTCTTGAGTCTCTTCAAAATACCATGAAAGGCAGCCAACAATATTAGCCAAATTCAAGGAGATCTTTACAAGCCAGTTCACAGGGAGGAACTTTCAGAGGTGGACTGGGAAATTGTCCAAAGACCTAGAAAACTTAGTGTGATTAGGGTGGATGTGACCTCTAAATTCAAAAATGTCAGCCTACTTTTTTAAGTGGTGAAACTAAGTTCAATACCTCCAAATGATGCACCGATAGCAATGGAGCCACCAATAGACCCAGCAGAAGCAGCGGCGGCAGCAATCCCACTTGCACCAACTGCAGTAGCCACAGTGCTCAAACCTTGAGCAATTGCAGGGGCCGCTATTCCTGCCAAATAAGTCAAACTGCTAGGTTGAGAAAACAGCGAAAAATACACCATTTGTAGATTTGACAAGCAATTTCTAGCTTATCTTGACTGGTCTGATCTACGCCTATGGAAAATATACCTCCAGTTACAGCCATGGCTGTCCCTCCAGCTACAGCAGTTGCACCGATTATGCCTCCTTGCTTCCATTTGTCTACATCATCAGCATAATTCCTCTTTTCAACTTCCCCCTTGGTTGAGCCCAGTAAAGAGCAAGCAACTATTACCTCCATAGCTTCCTATGAAACAAAGTCCTTTAGACAATATAATGTACTAACATAAGTAATAGAAAGTTTGATAATTGCAAACATAAAGCACACTATATTCACAATTTAGCATCCATTGCAAGTTGCCTAGTATGGCCTGACACATGACAAATATTTTCCTCTTTCAAAAACGAAGTCATAAAGAATGTGCTAAAAAAGAAATCATAATAATGAGGAATTAAAAAGCAAAAACAAAACCAATAAACCAACCATTTCAGTCCATTTGACATCCAACCAAGTTGCCAATAGCCGCAAAGCAACACGATGTCGAGAATCATAGCCCTTGACGGAGCTATTCTCGCCGTCAAAAGTGGTACCAACTAGGCATGCAGTAAGAAGATCATACAAGACAGACAGTTTCCTCTGGCAGCTCAGTGAGTTTGCATCTTAAACAAGGTTTTCACAAGTCTTGCTCACCCATGCATTAGATATTTGCTCTTTGGGAGATGTGTCACCATGGGCAGCCTCTGAAGCAGAGATAGGGTGAGGATATTTCTCGGAGAATTTATGATCCTCATCCGACTTTTTGTCAGAATCCAAAGTAGACGCTTCAATTCCCTCCATGCTCGATACCATTGCACCAACAGACTTCAACAAGGCATGTTCTCTGTCAGCACTCTCTGAAGGCGCTTCACCTCCATCCTCAAGTAATTTTAAGAACTACACATGTCGTGCACTAACCTGGTAAGCATCATGTTTTCTCAAATAAAATAGAGTTAATGAGAAGCCAGACATGATCATTGCTTTCTCTAAGAACTTAAGAAGATGTTGACTGTATCATATATCACATACAAGTAAGAGTCCAATTGATGACCATACCAAATTACCAAGCAAAAGAGATTAAAATGTTTTCTCAACTTGCAGGGGGAGGGGGGGTATAAGCTCTTAGAGTATCCCCATTAGAGAACTCATTTGGTTCTTAGACCATACCAAATAAAGAAGATTAAACTCTTTTGTAGGTCCATTAACTTGTCCATACAAACTCCCTATATATTCCCCAAAAACATAGAAGTAAAGCCAAACTCTTTAACTAAAAATACTAGTTCACATGACGTAACCCATCAACCCAAAGGAAAAAGAAAGCACCATACTGAATGACTAATCAATGCGCTTAATTAAAACCCGTAACTTCAGAAAGAAGATAGAATTGAGACACTTACAGCACCAACGTGATGCCTCATTTGCGAAGAAGTTCCAGCCGTCTCCTTTAGCCCATCCCAGGCTTTATCATCAACTTTCATAAACCTGCTCAAATCATCACCACCGCCATCAATCAACACCGACTTGAAGTTTGGTTGAATGCAATGCAATGTAATGATAACGCAATGCAATCAACCTTTCAACGCAATTATAGTTACCTAGTTTGTAGTGATGTTAACCACAAGATAGTTTTCTTATTGTAATGCTCTCATGCGATCAAACAAGGTAATCAAAATTAGAAGGTCGATTACATCCAACGAAGCATCACATCATAGATAGAGAGACAGACCTGAAGACGGGCAAAAGCAAGCCGGACTGCTCGTGAATCCAAAGATGAGGGCG
Source organism: Selenicereus undatus (assembly GCA_017589665.1). Lineage (NCBI taxonomy): Eukaryota > Viridiplantae > Streptophyta > Magnoliopsida > Caryophyllales > Cactaceae > Selenicereus > Selenicereus undatus. The sequence goes on along the minus strand of JACYFF010002017.1, from coordinate 71,334,030 downwards.
ATCGGAGACAGTAGGAGAAGGGGCAGCCGTCATGCCCTCGCTAATGGGCTCTTCATCGAGGGATGGAAGAGTGCTCGAAAGCCGCCATTGATGGTGCTGAGACTGGTTTAGGGCTAGCGAAAACAACGCGCATGCTGCGTATCTATGCGTCCGACTCAGAATCGACGTCTCCATTTTTCTCTCTCATCAATCGAAATGCTGAACTCTGCTTCAATCAATCAATCAATTGAACTTCGATTGTTTGTTTGTTTGTTTGTTGTGGAGGAATTTGGACAACATCTATGGCGTTGCATTGAATTCGCGGAATTTGAATAGACTGATTCAAATCGCCATTTTCGTTCTTGATTTAATTGCGAAGCGTAAGGATTGAGCTTGACCGTCCGGAATGGGAGCAAAAGTGTCGAACGTTTCATGGCTGTCTGTAATGGCGCCAAATTACTCTCTCTTTTCATCCGTACGTGGGAGTTCTCTCTCCTCGTTTTTTAAAAAATGAAAATTAAAATTCATATGAGTTAAAACTCCGAGTTGCAGTTAAATTAAAATCGAAAAAATCAGCGAATATATAAAATTCAGATTAAAATGTTTTGTCTTATAATTAGCTTTTATCGAATCGTATAAAATTGAATAGGTTTAAATTTATATCAAAATTAAGTTTGAATAATATAAATAAGATCACTTTGTATCCAAATTTTAAGCTCAAATGACAACTCACAATTATAGGCATGTTCTTTTCGTAAGTAAATTAGGGTGGGTAAAAAGGTGAAGCAGGTTGAGATAGATTGAAGTGGGTTGAATTTTTTTTTATGTGATAAATTGAACTTGGTTAAAATAGTAAAAGTGGATTAAAGTGAGTCGAGTTTCATATTTTATAATTGACCCACGAAAAGAACGGTGCCTATGCATAACTTTTTTCAACTCTACGATTATTACCTTTATAGTTTTACTTCTCAATACAAATTTAAAATACATCATAACGTTGAACTAGTGTGTTGACATGAAAACTTATGTTGATTTAATAATTTTGCATTTATTCCCATTAAATAATTTAGCAAACTCAAATTATTGAAGGGGAAACTTGTGTTGAGAAAAGTAGAAAATTTGTATTTTACGAATTGAGGATTAGTTGGATACCAATCAACAAAGGCTCAAAAGACAATAAAAAGCAACGTTGACACTTATGCCTGATTGACTCAGTGATGGGTAGGGATGAGAGTTGCACCCGAACCCGAAAAACCCGCCCAAACCCGCCCCATTTATAGCGGGTATGGGTACGAAATTTTGGAAAAAAATGGGTATGGGACGGGTATGAGTATTGCGTTTGAAAATGGGTATGGGTATGGGTATGGATTCTTAAAATCCGTACCCGATTGTGTACCCGATTTGCTAGTAAAACGGGACCAAAATACAGTAAAATCCAAAAATAAATATTTGGCATGAAACTCTAAGTGTATATTATTTATTTATGTAGAAATGAAAAATTAATTTTTTCTACATTTTTAACTTTTATGAGTTTATTCGACATAAACTTTAGTAGCATCGCTTGAAATTGCCAATCAAATATACCGTGTATGCAAATATGGGTTGAATATGGGTGACATTTTGCGCACTCTATATATACCCGAAGAAAATCCATAAACCCGAAAAATCCGATGGGTATGAGTATGGGTACAACCATCCAAAACCCGATAGGTATGGGTATGGGTATGGGTATGACTTTTGAAAATGGGTATGGGTGCGGATATAGCTCAACCCGCCCCACGCCTATCCCTAGTGATGGGTGATCAAAATCCTTCGAGGCTAAACTAGAAACTACAATCTTGCAATTTCTGTGGTTTAAGAAATTAGCTTACTAACAGCATCCTATCACAGTGAACACATTTTCACCGACAATAATTATTTCTCAACTGGGTGGGATTAATTAGTTAAAGAGAATTACACGATTATGATACCTCTCCAACTGAAATCAACTACTAGCCATGACAATTGATCCCACACAAAGAGATTCCCCTAACCATGGGATGGGACTTCGCTAGCCATGGTTGGCAAGTGCTTCGATTTGTCGTCTTGTGAAAGGTAGCTCAAAACAGCAAAGGCCAAGACATTCTGCCTTGGATAGGACTATGAAGACCCCTAAAGACTAAGGACCAATTTCATTATAAGCTTCTCAAATACATGTAGTTCGAAATATCCCAATCATTTAAAAAGAAAAGGGCAAAACCAACAGCAGAGCGATTGATACTATGGCAATATTTAATCACCCAGAAAACTTAAACATCCAAGCAAAACCCTCATCAACCTAAAAAATAGATGCGCAATAAAAGTATTTATTCAAAGCCCGCCAATAAAGGTGCACGACCTCAGTACCTCCGGGGCATCCGATCCATCATTCTTCCGGAAGGGCATTCGTATGACATATGGCCCCGACCTCCACATGTGTGACAGATAACCATGGCAGGACCCCCCAAGCAGTCCCTGCTCATATGGCCCACTTGGCCACAAGTGCGGCAGACGATATCCCGATAACCGCCACCAAATGGATGATGACCACCACCGCCAGGATAACCACCTAGCCCGCCACCAAAACCGCCATAGCGGCCACCACCACCACCACTTCCCCGGTCCCCAAGGATGTCGGCCTTAGGGCACTGCCTGGCCACATGCCCGGCAACATTGCACAGGTTGCAAATGGGATCGTTCTGGCAGTCCCGGGCCAGATGCCCAGTCTTCCTGCAGTTCTTGCAGGCCTTTTCATTTGTGCATTCTGCAGCAACGTGACCCTGCTTGAAGCAGTTGTTGCATAATCTCAGATCGCCAGGTGGGAGTTCAGGGTTAGGGCACTCTCTGGCTCGGTGACCAGCCTTGCCACAAGAATGGCAGATGCCCTCATTTGGGCAGTTACTTGCCATATGCCCAGGTTCCCGACAGTTCCAGCATAATGATTTTGTGGAGCACTCTGCAGCAATGTGCCTGCAGAAAAAATAGCAATAGGGCCATTTAGCTGCTGCTATTCTTGTTTTCTGTCTAATCTTACCGCAGCTAGCATACACGAAAGAAAGCTCAAAAAACCGAATACTTAAGTCAAAATTGGTCAGCCAAGAAAACATTACCCTGGAAGACCACAGTTGTTGCAGACAGCAACATTTGGGCACTCTCGGGCAAAGTGGCCAGGGCGTTTGCAGTTGTTGCAAAGATTGCTTTGGCTGCAGAAAATTCCACCGACATTAGCAGAAAAGTAACCAAACATGCTCATCTAGAGCAAAATCTGCGTACAGAAAGTCACAACACTCCCTCCCCCCCCCCCAAAAAAACAATGCTGTTCATTCATGAACGAATCCAGAGTCCTCCAAGGATCTTGGTGTCAACAACAAAAGACATTTAGGATAAATCCCAGTCACAGGTCCTATCATATCCAAATCCAAAGAGTGAAACTGAAGTTCAGTGATGGCTCCAAGAAGTTGAAAAATATCATATCCAAAAGTTAAACTGGGGTTTCATGATGGCTCCAAGCCTCCAAGTAGTTGGAAGTCTTCGAAGACCCATGATAATGGTAAATTAAAAAAATTCTGCAGCAAGTAACCTCCCAATAAATGACCCTGCCTTCCCCCCCCCCCCCAAAACACCACCACGACGATTGTTGGAGGCGTGGGGGATCTCAAATCCTAATAACCACTCCAGTCATATTCCGGTCAACAGAACCAAATGCAAGGAAATTTGAACCCTCAAAAAACAGAACCACACACACACACACACACTAAATGAACAACTAATTTAAATACACATTTAAATGAACAGGATTCGAAAGGACCTTGGAACTGTGTCTATTTGGAGCTAATTTTCAGGAAAAGGAGGGTTATAGGACCGTAGGACTGAGAGCACAGCACAGGATGGTTGTCATAAACATTGGTGGGTACTTGAGACATCATTTTGGACCCCCAAAAAGATGAAATTTTTTCAGATATGGCAAGTTTGAAATTGGGGAACATATGCGTGTTCGACATTTGTAGCCAATGAATAACATGGTAAGAGCATAGCATACGATAGAGAGCAAAGCACAATATGGACAAGGAGACAGAACATAGGATTCATGGCCCCATTCAATGAATCCACAAAATCAAAGACCCACAAATTATGTAGCAAGTGGGTATGGACCAGCCCTCATTCACATGAGGACGACAACTTCAGAAAGGCAGATAAGGCAATCAAAAATATTGAAAGCAATAACATATTTATCTGCAGCGCAGCATTATTCTGAAGTTCTGCTCAACGAAAAAACCTCCACCCACAACTACAGAGGATTTTCACCACTCCAGACCCATCTTGTGCGCAACTGATTAATTTATAAGCCAGCATAACAACAGCTAAAAATACCAAACCAGATCCTCCCATTGACCAGAGTTCCAATATACCAAAAGGTGGCAGGTTAGCTTCACATTTGAGAATAAGAGCCTGCTGCAATGAAACATGGCACCTTCCCCAAGCCACTAAGGACTTTCGCATTCCTCAGTTCAGTATAATCCAAGGTTTAAAGGAAACATCTTTTCTGCAATTAAATGAATAGCTGACAGTGACTTGGGATAATAGTACATTACCTATAAAGGAACGTGCATCAAAATCTAATTTCTCATGAATATTACGTTGAAATACTAAATTTTTTTCTTTTGGGCCAAACCAATAACTCAACTATACAACCACACGTGTTTTGCCAACCAGTAAACCATTTTTATAACATTTCAAGCAACGACAAGGTGGATATGGGAAGGATGTTCATCTTGATCCAAGTACAAAACTGCTTCTTGTCTACATCAAATTTTGCTGGTGGAGCAGAATGGGTAGAATTTTTTTTATTTTTTACAAGGAAAAGATAAGGTATTCATAAAAGGAAGGGGATAGGTAAAATAAGAAAGGATGCTGAAAAAGCATACCACAAAATGTAATTTCAACCCCAACAAAAGGCTATCCACAAAATCAACTCCAAGTTAGGGTCGGTAGATGTATGTAACCAGAACATGATGTAGAAGATTTTGGATCACACAGGGACTGCATTTGGATTCAAAGATCCCAGATTGCAGTTTTCTTTCTTTTTTTTTGGGCCGCATAAAGGGTGGAGGTTTAGAATTAGAGGGCATTGAATAACTATGATTCAAAGGTTTAGCCTGCTAAGATTGACCCTCACAAGTCCCACTCCAACTTCCACTTTACTGCAGTGGGACCACAAGGAACGGAATTGGATTTTGACCTTCAAGCACAGGCTTCTCATAAAGGAAAACAACCCAAACATGAAGATTACTGATAATGTTAAAATCAAACCACCTGAAACCCCGACGCATCTCCCTCCTATATGGAGCATCACGATAAGAGGGACGCTCAGATCGGACTCTACGATCTCGTGGACTCCTGCTTCTGCTCCGGCTCCTGCTTCTGCTCCGGCTCCTGCTGCGAGAACTCATCTTCAAAATTCCTCTTTCCCTTACCAATCACACCTGATTGCCAAACGCCAAACACAACTCTAGACAGCACCCAACGTTCCCCTGCCAAAAATCACTCCCATCAATCTACTGATGACCAAATTCCATTACTACATTAGATCCCTATCCGAAAAACCAACTACACAAAAGAATTCAGCAATCCACAACACCTGGTGAGTTAAGAACATCTCCAACAACACCACACACCCATTAAAAATCAAACACCACACCCCCCATTAAAAATCAAACACCACACGAAGAATTATGAAGCTTAGGAGCCAACCACTCCGCATAACTCAACAATGTAGTTTTCTCCCTTCCGAAGTAGATGCGGTAAGAATTGAACGATCTCAACTCCTCACATCCATCATCCATGGAAGGCTAAAAGATGATGAGCATACAGAAGGATCAAATCTCTGTGGCTCATGGCCATTCACATACCACATTTCTCCTATATCCCTTGTAATAGTATATTTCATGTTCACCACCCTTAAGAAATCAACTAAGTTGCTAAAAGAATAAAACAGACCCAAACATAAATTATCCTACAACAAACCCTCTTATCACACTTCAAAGACCAAACCAAACTACGAATACAAGGAGCAAAATACACTACTTGCAGCTCCTCCTATACCCACATCATTTCTCCATCCATTCAGTATTTCTACACAAATAATCAAATATTTTTCTGATGATTTAAGAATTTCGCCAACTTGAACACACCCAGTTAACGGGACAAAGGGGATTCCGAACATTAAAGCAAACCCAGTCACTCATTTATAGTTTTCTTACAAAATTTATTTCATGGGCAACATTAATCAAAACCCTAATTCTAAACCCGACATATAGAACCCAGAAAACAGAATGGTCGACCCAATCTGAAGGACGATAAGACCAACTATAAAACATACATCAAAACAATGAATTCTTAGAACAAAAAGATGCTAGATCTATCAAATTAACAACCAAAACCTAAAGTTCGGAGGGACTACCTCTTCCAATCATAAGTCAGAGCAATACTGTTTATAGTCTATTTCATATTCGCATAAGGATGGACAGAGAAACAGTCGACACGGGGGGGGGGGGGGGAGATAGAGAGAGAGAGGTACCACTTTGGCCGATGACGCTCCTGAGCTATGGCGGAAAAATGGGCAACCCCTAATTTTCAGATTATTAGAGGAGAAGAAAGAGAGTGAGTTGATAGCGGTGGACCGCTGCTGCTGGTACTTATCTCTCCCCATATTAGGTTTTTTTTTTTCGCTTTTTTTTTGAGGGGTCAGCAGCTTCGTATTAGAATATGTACATGAGTCAAACTTTTAACTTATATGTGAGGGTCTATTATTTTCACGTTAGCTTGTGAACCAACTTTTTAGCTCGCAATTCTTACATTATAAAGAAACTATTAAAAGAAATTTTAATATTTTGTAAATTATAAAGTTTTTTTTTTTGGTTGATAAAATTATAAAGTAGTTTTGAATGTACAGGTAGTTATTATTGCATATTGTTTAAACAAGTTTTAAATTCTCCCATTTTCAGTGGTCTGATAGTCTTCATTAAAATTGGCAAGTTCTTCGTTTTAAATTTGAATTGATAATCAATATATCAAAAATACACCGACTCATTGTGATTAATTTATTTAAATTTTGATCCTTTACATCACCATAGTTTTTATGGTAATATTTTTCATCTAATTGAGACACGTCATATTAATGCAGTTTGAGAAATGAGACCCAATTGTTAGTGTATGCAAAATAACTATGCAAAAAGTGTTACTTACTTCGAGTTTATAAACATGAGTGTATAGTATATGTGTTTAATTAAAAGACAGCGATATACTGAGATTAACATTATGCAATCTTTTGAAAAATAAATAGATTCCACATGAGTTTTTCTCTTTTTTGGGGAGACCTAACGTGATATGAGTTCCTTAGTTAGGGTTAGAGTTAAACCATAAGCATACATAAATTATTTAGAATTAGTTTTGGCTTCTAAAATAATATAATTTAATTATAAGAGTCCAAAGGAAAATTTTAAAAAAATATCAGTAACCCTAAATAATGAAAACATGTGTTTTTCCTTTTTTTTGGTACTAATTGCCCTCTCTAATTTTTCATATCTTAAAGGTAACACCTTTTAAATTTTTAATTTTTTTTTTTAAGTAGAACTCCACAGTTAGGTCATTAGACACACATAGTTGCTATTGGACATATGTGTGACTTGTAAGGAGGTCCATAATTCATCTAGTTCTTAGGTGGTTCATTAGTTTCCACCAAACCACACATTTAGAAGGGGTATTTGCTCCTTCTAGGGCTGTAGCTCATGAGACAGTAACTATGCCTAAGAACCCTTGAGGTCGATGAGCCACTATCCTTTTGGCAACAAGGTGTGTGAAATCCCCCCACTTAGTTTCCACATATTTTTAGCGGCTAATTATGATATTTTGTGTTTTTTTTGTTAGGAATGATGCTATATACAGTTCTCCTAAATATCCCTAATTTTATCAAACATTTTGTCCAAGTTATAACAACAATAGTACATATTGTATAAATTATCACGATGATAGTGCAACAATTATCTGCAAGTAGCCATATAATACAGTTTGAACATTATAAACAGAATGGCTTTAATATGTCATTCTATTTGGATTCTTTGGTTCCTTTGGAGGGAAAGAGACAGTAAAAAGGAAGTTAACCATAATCAACAACTCACCGTGACTGTTGCCTAAACGTCAAAATGGACAGTAAGAGTAAAGAGGAGTGATACTTACTCCTCTTAACTCCTCTTTGTCTTCCATTTTCTTACTCCCTAGATTGAGGTTTACAGAGCATCCATGGTAATAGAGATCTAATCCCACTCCAACTTGTTCCATACCATTGAATTCATTAATTAAAAATTTAAACCGTAATTGGTACTAAAAAAGATATTTAATTGCACAAAAAGGACACCGTTTGACATTGCATATGGACCCACAATAAGTCAATAACTATGACACTTCAATGTGTAATATACATTATTTTTTTCATTGTTGTTATAAATATAATTATCAGATTTCGTTATATTGAACAGTTTTAATTTTGTAGACCAATTAAATAGATTATTTTAAAAATAATTATTTTAATTGTTTCCCTTGGCAAATAAAGTCATGTGATAGACTTGTCAGATAGCTATACCGATTTGGATAGTAGTACATATAGTTTCCTCAACCGGTTTTTTTTTTTTGGGTGCGGTTAGTATTAACATCCTGTGCAACCGAAAAGTTTCTAGTCAAACATATCGTGTAATGAAAATCACTGTTATGAGAAAGTAGTACTCTTAAATAAGTACAAAAACTTGGTGATCAAATGTGAAGGCATTAGCTTATTTTCCATAAAAAAAAATCTATACTATCCCAAATGATACTATTTGAAAACTTGACCGATCTGCGCCACCACACTTTTGAGATTCTTCTAATTGTCATAAGGGGATTTGTCTGACCTGACACTGTCACGTTCCTTGTTATTTCTTTAAATTTTTGAGATAACAATTTATATGGGTTCCATTTTAATAAGGCACCAGAAAACTCAGGTGTAAACAATCGTACATATTTTTCCCAACTCTTTATATTATAAGTAGTAGAATGATGGGGGGTTAATAAGCTTTCTCTCCCTTAATTCTATAATTCTACGCATCCCCTCCAAAATTACTCCCTAATATTATCCATTTAAATTTCAAATTTCAAAAATTTTAATTTACCCCCTTATCTAACCTCCGTGGATTTCCATTTTCAAAGAAAATAAAACTCACCTTAAACCTCTATCACCTTAGCTTCCTTTAATTCTAGCGTGACCTCCCTTAACATTCCATATTTCCCACTCTACGTCGACAACCACTTCTTCCTCAATAAATGCTTTACTTTATTGTCCCTGGCATTTCTCTCTTCCTGGCTTCGCCTCCCATTCAATTTTGTCTATCATATTCTTCTCTTCCACACTGCTACTAGATTTACATTTCTCTTATAATCTTTAACAATAAATCTGTATCGTATCACCAAATATATTCAAGTTTACATTATTCAATTTCACATGTTCATCATGAATATTTTGTTTAATGGTTTGTTCATGGAGCCAAGTAGAATGTGGGACAATAAAGCTATAGTTTGGATACTTATGTGTTATTTCTCGTGTTCATCATGAATATATTGTTCAATAATTTGTTCATGGAGCCAAGCAGAATACTGGCCAATAAAGTTATAGTTTGAATACTTATGTGTTGTTTGATTAAACTTTGTCAATTAGATTGCTATTTATCAAACTATTACTTTTTAGAAGTTTTTTATGATATTTGGCCATATTGGTTCTACAACAAATTAGAGCCTATAAATTTCCATACATACTCTTTGGTTGAATACTAGAATCCAATAATGGTAAAAGGAGTGCAAAACACTGGATATTAGTTTATGCCTCCATTTAGTATTTTTTAAACTTGAAAAATCTATGCCTCCATTTGGTATTTTTTAAACTTGAAAATTTAATTATATCATAGTTGTGAGATATTCCCTTCAGTTTAGTTTTTTTAATAAGCACTGAATACTAGTTTATAGATATTGATAGAAATAAATGCAAAAATATAGGTTAATGTTGCACTTCAATAATTAGTTAGCCAAGCCATATGGTTAAAAACATGGCAATGCAAAAATATAAGTTCGTGGTTGCGCTTGAACAATCAATAAAATCGTTTAAAAACATTAAAACCACTGATATGAAGATTAATACGAGTAGATGTAATCTCATTGTATGATCATAAGATCGGTGCAAATTCATATAAAATGCATTTTAACTATTCATATAAGATTTGTGTGAGTTGGCTATATGATAAAGGTGTCATAATTTATATCTCCATATAATACTTCTTGAACTGAAAATTTAATTATATCATAGTTGTGAGAGATTATCTTCATTTTGATTTTTCTTTTTATATTTTTAAATGAAAAAGCAGCACATAATAAACATTGGATATTAGTTTAGATATTGACAAAAGAAAAATGCAAAAATATCATTAATAAGTGCGCTTCAATAATTAGTTAGTAAGATAATCCAGAAACATAAAATGCAAAAATACAAGTAGATGGTGTACTTAAAAAGTTAGCAAAGTCATTTAGAAGCATTAAAATTCTCGATAAGAAGATTAATGTGAATAGATGAAACCTCATTTTAAGATCACAAGTTTCACGCAAATTTATATAAAATGCATTATAAGTATTATTTTTTAAATTGAAATATTGTTGTATATATCATTTTTATTATTGAACTTATTATTTGTTCATGAAAGTGTTTTTTTTTTTTGCCACACTATTAAGTTTTAAATTATATAAGATATGTACAAGTTTTAATTTTTACACTAGTAACTGTTATGTTCATATAGAAACCCATGCAAAAACACAAGGCAACCTATATTTTTTCACATATTTAGACCTATGTACTTCCTAAAATATTAATCAGACTACTATTTTATATTTTTCTCAAAATATTTATTCATTTTTCTTTTCCAAATTACAAACTCTTGGGTGATTCATCAATTACATATCTATAAGTTCATAACTATTAAAAGAGCTAAACATGATGATTTTATAATAATATTTAAGTAAGACCACCTTATGCAAATATGCTATTTAAATTATTTTTTAAAAATTTAAAATATCTGTACAAGAGTACGAGTATAAACTAGTTCTACTAAATTTGAAAATAAACTTGACTTAAATGTCCACGATTCAAGAAATTAAAAATAACGAATCAACTAACCCTCATAATATCTGAAATAATAATAATAATAATCTAGAAAAACTCTGTTGAATCTTAAAAATTCAGTAGCACAAAAAATTCTAATAAAAATAAAAATCATTGAGCCCTACTAAACTGTAAACAGCAAACCCCAGAATAGTTTGGGTTTGGCCCAACGCAAATGCTTCTCCTGTTTCTTTTCCCATTACGCTAAGAGCATGGGCACTGGATGGCCCGCGGCAAGGAAATGGAGGGGGGCGAGCCACCGGGCCATCCGCCGGCATGCATTGGCCGGTTCACGGCCTCTGGCCCGCGGGGAGGCTGCAGGGGGCGAGCCTTCCCGCTGCCTTTTTTCTTTTTTTTTTGGTTTGTTTTTTAATTTTTAATGGTTTTTTTGTTTTATTTTTGAATTTTAAAATAGTAGTTGAGTGTTAATGTGTGAGTCCATGCGTATTATTTTATTTGGTGAGCCAAAGTAATGAATCAACCATTGGAGAAGATAAAACTTGTGAGATAAAAAATTAGAGAGAGAATTGATGTGACAGTGGTAGGTTCCCACTAATGAGCCAAAAATCCCGCCCACCATTGCATTTGCTCTTAGTGTCTCTTCACTCAACCTTCGTTCTCCCTGCACCACTAACTGCTCTCTGCGAACTTACAGGTAAACATTCTTCCCCGTTTTTCGTTCACTTCTCCTGCAACTTCCCCTTCTCTGTTAAATTTATTTATTTTTTATTGCTGCAATTCGATTTGTTCATAGGGACTTCCTCCAACGATATAGAGGCTTTTTTTGGGGGGGGGGTGTTGAGAGGGAATCTATTTGGTGCTGAGGAAAGCTCAAAATTGATTAATTTGGGGAAACTCCCAGATGGGTTCTTCTTTCCTTCTATAGTTAGTGGACGATGATGACGGTGCTGATGATATTTTGAGCTTCTTGTCCTGTGATCTATTGAATTTTGCTCCCTTAGTTTTCTGGTTAGGATGGGCAAGTAATTGATTAATTTTCTTGCCCACTATGTTAAATTGATTAAATTCATTTTGGCTTTTGTATTTCCATTTTCATATGAGTTTTGGATGAAAGTATATATTAATTTCTTAGCTGGAATATTGTGGTAGATGGGTTAAGAAGTATGCAGTGGTAGCTTAGTTTTTTATGCGCCTGTTTATTAGGAAAACGAGAAGTAAAACCCCAAGAAGGAACTGAAATTTTGGTGGGACATGAGCCAAAAAAAAATAAATAAATCCTAATTGGGTCGGTTTCTAGGTGAGTCTTTTATTTGTTTTAGGTGCCAAAAACATGAACGATGTCAACAATTTACAAGTCCTTCGTGGCTGTATAAGTGAGTTTTAATAGTTATATTTCCGGACTTTAAGCTTGAGGTCTTCAGTTTGATTGTGAGAGTTTTTTATTTCTAAAATGGAACCCTCGTGGCCATCTAAGGGGAATACAATATATTAGCAGCTAGTGTATGAAACAAAGGCCGGAATTTCTGACCTGGTTAGGAAGCCTGGGGTATTCAGACCTTTCATGAACTTCCAACCTAGCCTTGGTAGTTGGTTCTGACCAAAATCCACATTTGATCAACTTTCAGCGGTTTGTTCCTGAATCTCCAAATGTTTCATGAAAAACTTTTCTAATACCTCTTTTGGGTTATCAGATGGGGAAGAAGAAGGTCATTGATAAGAAGAAAGCTGCAACATTCCAACTTCTTGCTCTGGACACTTCTGATCCGGTATATTACGAAGGGCCAGAGAAGGATCGTGTTTTTGTTAGAGTAGACAATAATCCTGTTTCAATTAGTGGCCTGGATGATAATGGCTCTGAATTTGGTAATGATCCCAATTCCATCTTTGCTGATGCTCCTGATGATGTAGATTATGATGTATTTGGCAGCCAAAATAGAGATCCTCTGCAGTTGGTGGATGGTTTGGGTCCTTTAACCGACCACATAAGGAGAGAGGTAATGGAGCTTGGATTCCCTGATGATGGATATAACTATTTAATTCATTTAAGAGAGATTCGAAACACTGGTGGGGGTTCAGCTTATTATCACAACCCTAAGGCGAATCTTCATGACCTTCCACATGATGTTAAGGTAACAATTATTTATGCCTTGAGCAATGTTCGTTTTATGTTTTCTACTGTTCTACATGCTATGAAGGAAAATGTTCTTAAGACCATAGAACTTTGAAGCACGAGCATTAAGTATTTCAAGTGGCTGTTTTGACCCTAGGCATATGACGCATCAAGAGTACATGTGAATGAAGCTATTGAAGATACAAGCCCTAAAACACTGTATAATGTTGCAGAGAGAACTGTGAATGTGCAAGTTCAGAAAGCTGTAGATCCGGGCATTGCTAAATTGCTTGACGATAATGAATCAGATTTTGGTTCTGATGTTGAGGATTTGGAGGAGGATTTTGTGGTTCAGGCGAATGTTCCAGAAGAAAGGGCAGATGTAGATAGTGAGAAGAATTTGACTTCAGTTAGTAAGCCCCAGGAGGAGGCGCTTATTGAATTTCATTCCGCTATCTGATATGGTCTTCATACTAAAGTTGCCAGTGCTTCTACGGCGGAGGTAGACCAGAGTGCTAATGAGGAGCCTAGAGTTAACCGTTTGCTGGATCAGCAATTCGACTTGGTGAGATTCTATTCATTGATCATGTTTTAAGTTGTTTTTCAGTTTCTTTTTCCCCCCCCTTATATTTTGGTCATATCCATTTTTGGCAAGTCATTGTTAAGGTTCAAACCACTCCATCAATTTTAAGTTGAGCTCACCTCGTTGTGGATGAGAGGTATAAGGAATTTTCTTGTAAGCGTGGAAACAATAAGCACCTCTTCTTTAGGTTTCTCACTGTTGACCAAGCTTTGCCAGCTTTTTGGGTTGTTTGATGCTATTTACTACCTTGAAATTCCCTGCAACATTCTAATTTAGAAGATATTTAACTTTGCACCATGTTGGATTCTCATTGCCTGAGGAAGTTATGTTATTTTGTGAGTCGTGAATAACATTCAAAAGACCCTTTGCCATTTTCTCAGAGCCTTAGCATTTGTTTATATATTTGATTTCTTTTGCTAACGTAGATCTCCTGCTTCTTTTCTTCTGGCAGCTTGAACGCCAGGAATATGGGACAGAGAGTGATGATGATTATGATGAATTAGTAGCAGACGAAGATATATCACTTGCCGAAAAGCTTAATAATGCCCTTAAGGGTCATGAGACAGATGATCTAGAGTGTGATGAGAACTACAAGGCTCCGTCCGATATCGTGCATGACAAAGAAAGGACAAAGGATGGGGAAATAGTGAGCACTGCTGCAGATATACTGCGCCGTTGTGCCGAATATGCCAAGAAATATGAGAATGCAGATGAAGATGATCGAGAAGTGGTCATTGTGGAAGAAAGTAGTGATGAGTCCGAGGTTTGGGATTGCGGGACAATTGTCTCTACATACTCAAACCTTGATAATCACCCAGGAAGGATTGGGGCACCAGAGATTACTGGGAAGAAAAAGTTGGCTGAGACCATTTCTGGGGCCTTGAAAAATGGCACTGATAATAAGATTTCCCTTGGAGGAAAGGAGAAAATACCTGTGGATTACCTGCCCAATGGCAGGAAAACAAGCAAAGAAAAGGCAAAAGCAGCAACCAAGATTGAGCAGCCAAAAAGAAAACCACATGGTCAAGAGTCTAAAGAGGAGAAGAAGGAAAGAAAGGTAATTGTCTCGTTTATGTAAGGGCATGCATTTAGAAGTGACCTCAGATAGTCTATATTATTCAGTACATTAAAACCCATTGAGTAGCTATGATACTTGTACTTGCAACCTACTGTAACCAACATTGGGCTCGATAGATGTGTCAAACATGTACACACGATGAGCTTTTCAGGTTTTCTTTTCCTTTTTCTGGGTTTTGTTTTTGAGCATAAACTTATAGTATCCATCTAAGGGGTTGTTTGGTGAGATAAAATGGAATGGAACTTAACTCTTAGGTATCAAGTTCCACGCTTTTGTGTTTGGTGAGCACTTTAAGGGGATGGAATTTGATACCTAGGGGTATCAACTATCAAGTTCCTCCCAATCTTAAGGAACTTGAACCCTTCCATTTCCAAGGGGTTCAAGTCTCCAACCCTCTGGAATCAACATCATCATCGTCATCGTCATTATTATTATTATTATTATTATTATTATTATTATTAATAATAATAATAATTATTATTATTAACATTAATGATATAATTATTAATAACATTAATAATAAGTGTTATTGTAATTATTATTTATTAATAATAATAATAATAATTATTAATTATTACTACTAATATTAATTAATAGTTATAATTATAATTAATAATTATTATTGGTAATATTAATCATTATTATTGTGATTAATAACAACAACAATTATGATTATAATTATTAATTATTATTACTAATATTAATTAATAATTATAATTATGATTAATAATTATTATTTTTATTATTAATTATTACTACTAATAATTATAATTATGATTAATAATTTTTATTTTTATTATTAATTATTATTATTAGTATTTGTAGTTAATAATAATTAATAATATTAATTAATAATTATAATTATAATTATTCTTATTAATTATTCTTAGTAATAATAATAATAATAAATATTATTATTAAGTATTATTTTTTAATAAATTGATATTATTAATAATATTAATAATATTTATAATTAATAATCTTAATATTAATATTAATATTAATAATTATTATGATAATATTAATTATTACTTTTATTATTAATTCTTATTATTAATAATATTTATAATTAATAATAATTAATAATATGAATATTAATATTAATAATAATTATTATTATTGTTATTTGTATTAATAAGAATTATTTTTGTAATTATTATTATTAATTATTATTAATATTGATAATTATTATTATTAAAAATTAATAATAATTATTATAATTATAATTGTTATAAATTATAAATTATTGTTATTAATTATTAATATTACTTAATAATAATATGAGCAATAATTATTTTTAGTGTTAACAATAATAATAATAATTAATAATTAATAGTTATTAATATTAATAATAATTATTAATAGTAATAATAATGTTTATTATTATCATTATCATTAATATTACTATTATTGTTATTATTAATCATTATTAGTCATTATTATTTTTTTAAATAAAACAGATTTGATTCCATTTCATAATCTATAGCCAAACAATAAGGATTGGAACTTGATTCCATCTTTTCTCTCCAAACACATGAGTGTAGGATTCAAATTCCACCCTTCATTCCTCAGGGATCATTTCTTGATTCCATTCCATTCCATTTTTTCTCACCAAACAGGACCTTAAAGTGTCAGATAAGTTTCTAATCTGGACTTGGGATCTGGGTTTTTGGGTTCAGATCCAGTCAGGGAAATCTTTGGTTTTGTTTTATTTGGGTGAAGCCTGGGTTGCCTGATTTTGGGTCTTGTTCTGGGTCATTTGAGTAGGGTAATGGGGTTATAGTTCAGTTTCTCCAAGTCTATATTCCAGATTCATAGAAACCCTGCATTTGAATGAGTCCCTTTTTTAGTAACTATTCCTGTGATAATCACAGTTGACACCATGGCCTAAGGCTGCGGGGTGTGCATATTTTGAAGTTTGCTTTATTCATTTTCCTTTTTCTACCCCCGAATCCCAAAGCAGCATTTTGTTTGTATTCTCATGGAGCGGTGAATTGGTTGTATTCATAGGCTGCTGTAAAGGGAGAAAGGCGAGAAGCCCGGTGTTTGAAAAAGGAAATGAAGGGACTTTACCGCGATGAAGCCAAGCGTGCGCAGAAAGTTGCTGCTGTTTCTCATCCATCATCCATCCATCTCATGTAAGGTTATGATTAATCTACAAAAGCTGCGCAATGGTTCCTGATTGTCTTTTGTTTTCTTGCAATTAAGTTTGTTTTAATGTCTGAACGATGAAATTGTAATCCCCAACAATTGTAAATCCCCCCACCCCCTAACCTCCCCACCCCAAAAAAAAGGAGAAAACTGAACAGGGAAGTGGGGCGAGGAATATAGTGTTGAGATTTTGGTTAATCTTATCTGCAGGCTCTGACAAGTTGCTTGTCCTAGTATGTGTAAAATAGTTATTTTTCCCTATGTGTCAACTTTCTTGTCTTTCATGATAATATTCTCATTTCTCATGATCTCATCCTTAAGTTTTTTGTTTTGATTGCTATTATCTTATTTTTTTCAGCAATTTGATACCTCCGGATCTCCTTTGACCCTTTCTTGGCAGAATCCTACATGGCCTTTCTTTGTTGTTGTTTTGCAGCTCATTCTTGTGTTTACTCTTTTCATGTCTCTGTTGTCCAAATACTCCCCTTCCCCCCCTGGGTTTCTTTACGAAAGATGAATCTCATGCTTGATGTGAAAATGCTGAACAGGTGACAAGTTACCCTGATCATAATCTTTGAGATCTCTAGTTTCAAAGTTCGCTTGGCTGTGGAAAGCATGGTCTGTCAGTTCGATCTTGTTTGAGTCCCTTGTTTGAAGACTTGTTTGAGCAGCTGCCAGTTTCATTGTGCAAAAATGTTTCACAATATGTGCCTATGAACTTTGCGTGATCAACTGTAGCAAACTGTATTTGGTCTGACGCAAGTTTTTTCGGCCAGATGCTTTTGAGCTACTAGTTTGTTGTAAAGGTTTTAATTTCCTACACTTTATTCATGTTGGAAATGGTTAATAGGAAATTTACGCGATGTCATATTCAAGTCTTTTAGAAGTCAAATCGCCCTATTTTGGATCTGGTTTTAGGTTATTTGAGCTGGGGAGAGGTCAACTTTGGATCTGGTTTTACGTGGCTGATCTGTTGAAGCTGCTAGCTTCAATGGGTGGTCTCTTAACCAATATTCCATACTGGTTTACCACTTGGCCATTGTCTGGTCACATTACTCCTCAAGAGCTACATCAATGAGGAGGAGGCCGCCGAATCCTTCAAATTATAAGCATGTGCACGATGCAAGACCTACAAACATAGTTGCTACTTGCTTGTACTGTTCTATCCACAACTAGTTTGGTCCAGTTAAGGTTTCAATATGAGATTACGACGTGAAATCCACCTAAAACAAGAATGAAAATCATGTAAAGGGTTGATCTGTTCAATATTACTGATTATTATGTCACAAATTCAAACTAATTAGTCGAATGCCTAGGCTTGTGGATAAAAATGCGCTTCCGACATGTAGTTTGTGTTTTTTTTTTGTTCATATTAGAAGTTAGTCTTTTCTTGTGACCTAATTTTTATGATGAAACTTCAAAGGAGTTTAATATCTCCCAAGCTATTTCTAGAGATGTTTTTGGATTCGAATTACATTTCATTATATCGGTGTAAATACTTTGAAATGGTATGTCCTCTTGGCTCTTTCTAGACAACTACCCTCTCTAGAACCCAAATTTTGAAGACAGAAAAAGGGGGAGGGGGAAATCCTTCAAAACAAAAAAAAGAAAAAGGGAATATTTAAATCCTTCAAAACAAAAAAAGAGAAAAAGGGCAAAAAGCATTCCGTTGCCGGGACTCGAACCCGGGTCTCTCGGGTGAGAGCCGAGTATCCTAACCAGCTAGACTACAACGGAACTAATATTACCAGACATAATAACTATTAATAACGACTACGAAAAACGGAATATTTGGTATTTCGCTCCCAAAGCCTGTGACGTATTTCTCAGTGCAAATTTCCTCCTGCCCATCTTCATCAAAGATCAGAGGGGGATGTTGTGAGAGATTAACATGGTTTTTGGGACTTTAAGATATGAGAAATGCAGCTCGTCAAGCCATAACCTTTGTTCAGACCAATTTACCACAAAATACGGGAGATGTTCGAGCCCCAGCCAATCGGTACGCTGCCCAGCTCCAGTTATGCTGCCCACCGAGGCCCGCCTCTCAATCCCTGGCTCGAACCATCCATGCCCACATGATAGCTTCTGGGTTTAAGCCGCGTGGCCACATTATCGACCGCCTGATTGACGTCTATTGCAAGTCTGGCAACCTTGCTTATGCCCACCACCTGTTCGACAAAATTCCTCAACCAGATATTGTTGCAAGGACCACGATGGCATCTGCTTATTGTGGTTTGGGGAATGTGAAGGAGGCCAGAAGGATTTTTGATGAAATCCCATTTGGTCTTCGAGATGTTGTGTGCTATAATGCAATGATCACTGGGTATAATCATAGTGATGATGGGGGTGCAGCAATTGGGTTGTTCAAGGACATGTTGGGAAATGGTTTGAGGCCTGATCATTTCACTTACAGTGGTGTTCTTAGTGCTCTGAGCTTGGTAGCGGATGAGGAAAGAGAGTGCCACCAGCTGCATTGTGCTGTGGTGAAGTCTGGGACGGCCTGCTCCACGTCAGTGTTGAATGCACTTATTCATCTGTATGTTAAGTGTGCTTCTTCGCCGCTTGTTGCTTCTTCTTCATTGTTGGATGTTGCCCGTGAACTCTTTGATGAGATGCAAGAGAAGGATGAGCTGACATGGACGACAATGATCACAGGGTATGCTAGGAATGATGATCTTAATTCAGCACGAGAAATTTTTGATACCATGAATGTGCAATTGGTGGCAGTTTGGAATGCTCTGATCTCAGGTTATGTGCACCATGCTTTATATTCGGAGGCATTGGAATTATTTAGAAGAATGAATATTGAGAGAATTCAGCATGACGAGTATACATATACTAATGTTCTTGGTGCTTGTGCTGATTGTGGAATGTTTTTGCACGGGAAAGAAATACATGCTTGCATTTTGCGGAAGGAAGTAAAACATGGACCTGATTTTTCGTCCTCTGTGAATAATGCGCTGGTCACATTGTACTGCAAATGTGGCAAAATTCATGCAGCACGGCATATTTTTGATCAGATGCCTGCAAGAGATATAGTTTCATGGAATGCGATTTTGTCAGGTTATGTGAATGCTGGGCACATTTCAGAAGCCATGAAATTCTTTGAAAAAATGCCTCAGAAGAACCTTTTGACTTGGTCTGTGATGATAGCAGCATTGGGACAGAATGCACTTGGGGAAGAAGCGATAAAGTTCATGAATCAGATGAGGTCAGATGGGTTTCAACCTTGTGATTATGCATTCGCTGGGGCGGTGACTGCTTGTTCTAATCTTGGAGCCCTGGAACAGGGGAGGCAGCTCCATGCTCAAGTAATTCGACTTGGATATGAGTCAAGCCTTTCAGCGGGAAATGCTTTGATAACAATGTATGGAAGATGTGGTGTTGTTGAGGCTGCACACTTAATCTTTGCCACAATGCCATCGGTAGATTCTGTATCTTGGAATGCCATGATCGCAGCTTTTGGTCAGCATGGACATGGTCGTCAAGCTTTAGAAATTTTTGATCGGATGCTTGAAGTTGGGATACCACCTGACCGTATAACATTTCTTACTATTCTCACTGCTTGTAGCCACTCTGGACTGGTTCATGAAGGGCGCCGTCATTTTGATTCAATGCATATGTACAATATAAGCCCGGGAGAAGATCACTATGCCCGGATGATTGACCTGCTTTGTCGAGCTGGTAAATTCTCGGAGGCCAGAAAACTGATTGATAAAATGCCTTGTGAACCGAAAGCACCAATTTGGGAGGCTCTACTGGCTGGATGCCGAACCCATGGGAACTTAGATTTGGGAATTGAAGCCGCTGAAAGGCTATTTGAACTGGTTCCGCAACATGATGGAACCTACATATTGTTGTCAAACATGTATGCTGCAGCAGGCCAGTGGGATGGTGTGGCAAGGGTGAGAAAGTTAATGAGGGATAGAGGGGTGAAGAAAGAACCAGCTTGTAGTTGGCTAGATGTTGAAAAAAAGGTGCATGTCTTCTTAGTAAGCGACAGTTTGCACCCTGAGGTACAAGCAGTGTATGAATATCTTAAGCAGTTAGGACCAAGATTGAGGGAACTAGGGTATGTTCCTGACACTAAGTATGTCTTACATGATATGGAGTCTGAACAGAAAGAGTACAGTTTGTCTACCCACAGTGAGAAGCTTGCAGTTGCTTATGGGCTCTTGAAGCTTCCTGCTGGAGCCACCGTTAGGGTTTTCAAGAACCTTAGAATCTGTGGGGACTGCCATAATGCAATCAAGTATATCTCAAAACTGGTGAAGCGAGAAATTGTCGTGAGAGATGCAAAGAGATTCCATCATTTTAGAGATGGTGAATGTTCTTGTGGTGATTTTTGGTAAATTAGTTATGCTGAGAGTTCCAGGGATAACTATTCGTTGCTGAGCTCCCTGTGTTGCTGCTTGTTACCGTATGGAGTCATGACTTGACAATTCAGTGGCAGTACTTAACAACCATGGGCTTTTTACTCGAATTATTCTGATAACACGGATGTTTTTGGTAAGGACAAAATAGATCGATGAGGAGCTCACTCAGCTGGCCTTTTTTATGAGTCCTTGTTGTTGATTCTGGAACCGGAGGTGCAGTGCTGCAGACATTTTGCGCAGGAATACTGGTGCAGTGTAACAGGCAACTGTTCTGATTTTGGCTTTTGGCCATCTGCCATTGCAGTCTTAATCATTGAAGCTACATTTATATGAAAGCTTTTTCAAGTACGTATCTCTTTGAAGATTGGAGGTGTCAAGGGCGCTACACAAATGTGGGTTGTAGTTCAGTAGGTGTTCCCAACTTGGAAAGTTCATTTACATTACTACAATACAACCATACTGGAATCTGGTCACGTGAAGCACATTGAAGTTGAACGTGGTTCATTATGCTCCAATGACGAACTCGTATAGAGCATAGAAAGTTCTTAATCAGGAATTTTTCAACCAATCAGATTTGTTCCTGATGTGACAAACTTCTTTGGATATACCGATAAGCAAATGATTCTGAAACTTCTTAAAATAAGCTTGATACACACATTGTAATATTCTTGGAAATGAAAGCTTGACAATTCTTGGACAACAATATGTGTTCTTTCTGTGTTTGTGCCAACTCTTCAAATCATGCCTCGAGAGTAAGCACCCTCATGCATGTGGCAAGGATATGCATAGCCTTTCACTTTGAGCTCCTCAGTAAACTCCATCATTTGGATCCTTATCTCGTGATGAAATGGTTCTAAAGATATGACTAAAATTGTCTTGTTCATGAACCTGAACTGACAGCTGAGGTTTATGGGAGAATGGAATGGCAAAACCTTCTCAAATTCTGTATATGAACGTGGATACCCTCTCAGAGCAACATTGAAGGATCTGTCGTACCAGATGGCAAATGGAGCTGCATAGGTTTTCATGCCATCTGAAGGATCACTTCTTGAATTCTTCAGAATTTACGATAATCCTTATGTGAAAGATGAGAACCTATAGACTTGGTACAGTCACAATCTGGTGCTGTCATTCGCTTTGTTAATCTCGTCTTATAATCTCTGAGCATATCTTATATTATTACTTCATACCATTTTAAAGATTATCTAACAGAAAAGTTGTCTCTCTCTTTAGGAACTAAGAATTACAGGAATCTTCTGAAAATTTTAGACCCCAGTATTTCACACTAGCGGGACTGAACATCGGCATTGTGGTGGAATTTGTTAGGTTAGTTGTTGTACCATGCTGCATACACCATGCTGCACGCACTTTTGAACACTGGCTTTACATGTGGAATTGAAAATTATAGTTTATGCAAATGAAACAAGACTCATCTTATAGCAATCACATCATTCTTCTTGAGCTGGCTAGTTTTGAGATGGATATTGTGAGAATTTTATAATCTGACAAATATGTTTCTCCTTTACTTCAGGATAAGGATCAATAGTTTCCCGGATGATTCCTGTGAAGCTGCACTATGATGCATGCTTGACGCATCATTGTCAGGTGAATGACAGCAGTTTTCAGGCGAACAGCATTGCTGGCGAATCCAGGTAATGATGCGTCGATCTCATTATAGTTCACATACATTTACGTCCTTATCAATCTCATTTCATTTACAGTTCATCTTATGCTTTGATCCCTTCTAATGTTTCTGATTCCTGGACTTAGACTGCAATTTCTTGATTATGTGTATGACATGTAATTTTCAGAGCAGTGCATCGTCTTTTTGTGGGTCCCATATCTTCCGTTCTAGTATTTGTAGTATTCTTTTTTTGGGGGGGGGGGGGGTGTTTACGGGAATGAGGTGCCCTTCGAATCTCACCATGCACTGAACTGTCACTTGATTCCTGTCAAGAACACCGTGCAAAACGTCAATCTTAAGTCTGAACGCCAGGAGCCTTATGGCTCCATAGCATCAAGGCTTATCTTTCAAAGGAGAACTAAGGGCATTTCCAACCTGAGTTCTAGTTTTTGGAACTTAGCCCAGCCACACCAGTAGGAGTTCTATAATTGTAGAACTTGCATTTCATTCAGTTTCTCAACCAATGGAACTCATTTCAGAATAATAAATTAAATATTTGAGATGAAGGTATTTATACACATAATTTTCCAGCCCAAAAACAAAAAATGGCCCGTGGGATGGAATGCCCCAAGTTCCATCCCCTGTTTTGTTCCACGCATGGCACTGGGTGGGAAGGCCGCGTGTCTGGTCCATGGCCCGCAAGTTACCTGCAGGACATGGGCTGAGAATGCCCTAAGCCTGAGAATGGCAAATTCTTTAGTGGAGAAATTTGCTTAGGCGAACAGGTCCTTTACAGGTTTGGTCAGGGCTAGGTCTTTGGACCTAGTTTGATGGTTGTGTACCCCCTCCCTCCCAAATGGACCCCTTTACAGGGATACTTACCTCAAAGTCTTAAGTACTGAGCAATTGATCAGGTGAGCACATTAAGAAAACGAGTACATCTATACAAAAAGGCACTCCAAGCAACTGTGTTGGCTGGTATGGGCTGCAAATGCTAAGGCCAAAACTCAGATTTAAGACCTTAAATAAGGGAACCAGTATCAAGTCGTTTGAACAATTTTGCATTGACAAATGGGAGATTGAGTATAAGGTAAGCAACTTATGAAAACGGAGAGTTAATTTCAATTATCAACCTTGCATGAGGTGGAAATAAATTCGACAAATCAAGAAGTGATTGTAGCTTCATCAATTCCCTTTGAAATCTACTTAGATATCACTCCCCCTCGATCTCTTGTACAAGGGAGGGATTAAGGACCATAATAGATAAAATTTAGGCTTAAAATTTCTAGTATCGACAATTGAAAAACGTGACTACTACTTTTAATCCGTAAAATCCCCCCCCCCCCTACAAATATGGTCCTGCCTTCCAAAAATTCTACCTAACTGCTAGGTGATGCCATACACAAAATTCAAATAAAAAATGTGCGTATAAATGATCTTGAGTATCTAGTTAGTGAAACATGCGTCGAGATGGCAGTAAAAGAAAAAGTTGAACTACTTTATTATCTTTATTCTAAATGAGAGTTATTCTCATTTGTCGCATATATACATGTGTTGTTCTATTTGTGTCGTCTAAGTATGTCTTCTATAAAATCGTCTCATATAAGAATTATTGTGAGACAGATATTTTTAGAATGACTTTTTATTATTAAAGTTAATTAATAAATCATTAGATCGAGTTTAGAGGTAACTTTTGTTGAATCCACCCCTAAATCAAAACACTCACGCTAAAATGAATTATTAGTCACTACAAAATGTGTACTGTATAGGAAGTCATCCATAAAAGAACTCATCTTGTCATATTTTTTGCTTGTAAAACTAGGGGAGACAGTTAGAAAAATTTAAAAGAATAAAGAGAATACCAAAAGAGGAACATGAAAATAAAGAAAAGAATAGTTGCCTAACATAGTCA
The DNA here is from genome assembly GCA_017589665.1 of Selenicereus undatus. Classification (NCBI taxonomy): domain Eukaryota; kingdom Viridiplantae; phylum Streptophyta; class Magnoliopsida; order Caryophyllales; family Cactaceae; genus Selenicereus; species Selenicereus undatus. The sequence goes on along the minus strand of JACYFF010002017.1, from coordinate 71,309,008 downwards.
AATCAAATAAAGTGGTGCTTTGCTTCCCCCGATTAATTATGGAATAAGGAGTGTCATATTTTTGACTGATATGCCTTGATAATATATCATATTCACCAAAAAATATGTTGCACAGTGTTATATTAGTAAAATTTAAATGTGCATACCAATTAACACATGCATTACGCTTGTTTTTTTAGTGATTTTGATCTTATTTTAGAAGACTTACGTTACATAAAAAGCACTGGCTTGGTTGACAGTTCCATGGTAGAAGGGTGAAATAAGCAAATGAAGTTTTAGGAGGCTTTTAGAAAGATTGGGGACACTGTCTTATAGGCACCGCTTGTGTTATGGTGCTAAACCTGTAGACCTGGGACGTATAATATGGGGGATTCAGGGCAGTTAAAAGAAAGAAAAAGGGATAATCGTTTTTTTGGGGTTGTGACGGCGGGTCCATAAATCGGGGACCATGTTAAAAACTGCTGCTTATAGGGCTAATTGTGCTGTTCATTATGTGTTAAAATTTTATATCAATTGGGCCTTAAACAAAGAGTCATGCATATAAGTTCAAAATGAGGTTTCATCCCAAAATCAATCGGCAATGGGTGGAATAACTCACAAACTTATATACATGCTCAAACCTTTCATTTTTATCAATGTGGGTCCATAAGCCGTGGACCATGTAAAAACTTACTGCTTATAGGGCTAATTGTGCTGTTCATTATGTTGATATTATTCGAGATGGACTAATCAACAAAGAGCATGAGATCGATCGATCAACTCGTTTCTTACGCATCCAGTCTAAGATGAATCTTAGCTCTTAACTTAAGCTTAGAGTTCAGTGGATTAGAGGGGTGGATATGGTGGTGATTACTAATAAGTGGTAGTGGTACCTACTACCTACCTAGACCAATCTTATCCATATTACTACATAAATTAAAAGTTGTATGTGCAACTGGCTTGTTCTTGTCATAATAATATTGGAGATTGGTCGATTTGGTGCTGGCCTCTTATGTCTCACTTACCACACCTTGAGATTTAAATAGCTTTGGCACTTTCACTGTCTATCACAAAACTTACTAGACACAGTTGCCAAGTTTTGAGGTTTGGAACTTTGCATATAAGTGCCATTTTGCATGTTCAAAATTTAATATGTCTAATACTTCTTAAAATACGATCTTATACTGAACATGGAATAGTATGCTAAATCTTATCTAAATTGTCAATTTTAAAGTTTCCCGATTGATGTTAGCTATGTTGGTATCCTCCAAAAAAATCTTTGTATTAAGTACAACCATCCATGATTTCGAGCCCACTCGGTAAAGAAATGTGAAGAAGAAATATTGTCATGTGTGCCTTTTTTTGTTTTTTGGGGGGGGGGGTGTGAAATCGACGGATGAACTTTTAGTTTGAGTGGCATAAAGATTAGTTACTTAGGGTAAGTTGAAGATTTAGCTGCAAGGACTAAGAGGAACAGTAATGAATGGTAAGAAACCATGTAGAGGAGTGGTAATATTTAATAATACGCTGTAAGGGAAGGTAAATGGTAAGTTAAATTCCTAAACACCGAAACAAACGTGCACCAAGTAACCTCAAAATTAAAGGAAAGAGAAGTTACCCAAAACATGAAAGAAAGAGAAGGGTGAGCCACTCTTGAACCCTGGAGTTATTAACAATACAACCCATAAACCCTGCCCTTATGATTAACCCCAAAAACCTAAACCTACATAGCAAAGCTAGTCCTTTATAATTAAGAAGAATTTCCAAGTCAATGAAACGTTTTAAACATTGAGAGGAAATTATAAACAATCTAAAGAAGCTTTCATGACTTATGGTCTTTGTGCAATGGATGTACATGAACCACTACATCTTTTAGCAATTTATCCTAGCAAGATCGTGTGCAATAATATATTCCCTCCACACTTATATAAGGAATCCCTTTGTTATGATTCCCCTCAACTCACCACCATTGCTTGCAAAGTAGAAATCACTAACAACATCAAGATGCCAGGGCAATGGGAAACCAGGGCACCAAGGTTCCAAAAGATTCTCCGGTGGGTGGTGAAGAGCAAGAAACCAAAGCCCCTAAGCGAGGACCAACTGAGGAAGATCTTCATGGAGCATGACAAGAATGGGGATGGCCACCTTGACAAAAATGAGCTTAAGGAGGCTTTTAGAAAGATAGGGGCTATTGTTCCGGCTTATAGAGCCAGTCGTGCCATTCATTATGCTGATATTGATGCAGATGGAGTAATCAACAAAGAGCATGAGATTGATCACCTTGTTTCTTATGCCATCCAATTTGGCTATACTCTTCACTAGTTAATTAGAAGCTAGATTACTTGTTTTATAAAATATGTATCTTGGCTTCTAGTTCAAGCCTAGAGTTCAGGGGATTAAACAGGTGAATATGATGGTGATTAGTAATAGTGGTAGTGGTAAACTACCTCCTACCTACCTAGACCAATCTTATCCGTATTGTTGCTGCATAAAAGTTGTATGTGCAAATGGTTTGTTCTTATCACAGTATTGGAGATCGATTGGTTGTTTTGGTTGTGACTTCTAATGTGTTCAAGGTGGATCTAGAATTACTTTGTTTTAAGGGCTTGGATATTGTTTTGTCTAACATTATTGTTTTTTGCACTTTTTATCACAAAACTACGAGGGTAAAGTTACCCAATTTTGAATTTTGGATATAGTTACATTACTTCGTTTAGATTAAGACTCAGAAATAGGTAATATCAGATGTATTTGTTATTATATCAAGACTCAGAAATTGGTAATATTATACATCTGAGAGTTTGTATTTGAACTTGTTATGCTAATGTATATTTGTCATATAAAGTAGCTTTTAATATATCGACACTTATATGGCTTGTGAGAATATGTACTTCTTAAAGTACCATATAGGCTTAGGCAGCAAGATGAGTTTGTATTAGATATACAGTGAAAAAATCCTTTACTTCTATATTTAAAAGGAGGATTGTAATTGTACAATAATCTATTAAAAAAGACAGTCGGTGTACAAGTATCATGCGTTCATGTTAAACTTATTTAATTTGTAGAACCCACCCCATCTGCAAAAACTCGAATGTTGGTTAACCCTAAACCCTTAAGCCTCTATAGCAAAGCTAGTCCTCTATAATTAAGATGACCTCCTAGTCCATGAAAATGTAATTTTAAACATTGAGAGGAAATTATAAACAATTTAAAGGAGCTTTTATTGAGTGACCCTTCAACCACTAAATGTTCTACAGCTACCCCGGCACAGTCATGTGCAATATATTCCCACCAGGCCACCACCCTTATATAAAGACCCCTTTGCTCAGACTCCCCTCAACTCACCACCATTGCTTGCAAAAGAGATCCATCACAGTTGCAACTGACTAACAACATCAAGATGGCAGGACAACGGGAAACTAGGGCACCGAGTTTCCAGAAGATTCTCCGGTGGGTGCTGAAGCATGAGAAGCTGGAGCCCCTAAGCGAGGACCAACTGAAGCAGATCTTCATGGAGCATGACAAGAATGGGGATGGCCACCTCGACAAAGAAGAGCTCAAGGAGGCTTTTAGAAAGATTGGGGCTAGTGTTCCAACTTATAGAGCTAGTCGCGCCATTCATCATGCTGATGTTGATGGAAATGGGCTAATCAACAATGAGCATGAGATCGATCACCTTGTTTCTTATGCCATCCAGTTTGGTTATACTCTTCACTAGTTAACTAGAAGCTAATTACGTGTGTAAAAGATGAATATCAACTCCTAGTTTAAGTTTAGAGTTTAGTAGATTAGAAGGGCGAACACTGTGTTGATTAGTAATAAGTGGTAGTGGTACCTACCTAGACCAATCTTGTTGTTCTTGTCACAGAGTGGGAGATTGGTTGCTTTGTTGTTGGCTTGTAATGTGTTCAAGATGCAAAAGTGTATGATCTAGACTTACTATGTTCTAATGGCTTGAATATTGTTTTGTCCAAGATTGATGCTTTAGGCACCTTTTAACACAAAATTGATTAGATAAGGTTAACCAAGTTTTGGGTTATGGTTATCATTTGCGTGTTCAGGATAGGATTCAGAAAGAGGAGTTTGTGTTATATAGTTGACAATCAATACATCTAACATCTATAAGAGTAAGATTTTACTCTAGTGTAGTGTACCAAATCTGTAGGGCTGTGCCCCAATTCCAATTCAACACAATATATTCAGTCCATTTTTGTTGATGTTCGCGCTTGCCTGTTGACAATGTGGTGCCGCCCACCGTTGCTCGCTCAGCCCATTTTCATATCGCTTGCTCTTCAGCGTTTCTAGGCAGAAGCCGCCACGGAGCACCCATGGTATTGCCTAGAGCTGGAAAAAGCTAACATGACACGATTACCAGCCCGAACCCGACACGAAGTTATGTGGGTTTGGGTATAAATTTTCGACCCGTTTAATTAATTGGGTTGACACGTTCAACCCGTTTAATTAAATGGGTTAGGTTTAGGTCGAGATTCTCGACACGAAAAACTACCTATTTAACCCGTTTAATTAAATTAGTTAAATAAGTCAACTCATTCTTTTATTTTTTATTTATCCATTTACTTTTTATTAGATAATTAAGAATATAAATTTTTTTAGAAATTATGAACTATGATGAATCTGGGGAATTTCAAAGAGTAATTATTTAATGTGATACGTAAACTTAATTTTTAACACTGTAATTACATATTAGTTAAAAATATTAAATGCGTAAATAGTCAATTAAGCGACTCAACTTGACCTGTTTATTAGGGCTGACAAAAATTCGGATCCGGGTCAATTCGGGTCCGGACAAATCGGACATTCGGACAAAAACTTCATACCCAGACCCTGTTCGGATTACAAATCGGACACTTTGACCAGACCCGGACCCGGACCCGAATGTCCGATGTCCGGACCCGGTTGTCCGAATGTCCGAATTTGTAATATGATTTTAGGAGATTCTGACCAAAATTTTGTGTGACCGAACCCGAACCCGATGTTTTAATGTCCGAACCCGGTTGTCCGAATTTATGTTTATAAAATTTTCTAAAGAACTTGGACTAAAATTACATATAAACATAATTGTCCGATGTCCGAACCCGGTTGTCCGATTGTCCGAATTTGTCCGAACTCGAAATGGTTCAAAAATCCGGACAACCCGAACCCGAATGTCCAAACCCGAACCCGACCCGGTTTAAATTCGGACATGACCGATTGTCCGAATTTTAAATTCGGACATAAATTTGGTGACCGTACCCGGTTTTTTCCGGGTCGAACAAATTCGGGTAATCGGGTCGGACAGATTTTTGTCAGCCCTACTGTTTATCTTAAACGGGTTAAGCGGGTCAACCCGTTTAAAAATTAAATGGGTGCAGGTCAAGATTTTTCAACCCGTTTAATAAACAGGTTAGGTTCAGGTTGAGGAATTCTCAACCCGTTTAAATTTGACACGAACACGAACCCGATCCGACACGACCTATTACCCAGCTCTAGTATTGCCTATGATCCGTGGCAGCTCAAAATTCTTTGGCTACTTTGGTTTTCTTGGTTATTAACCGTGACTTTAGAGCCGATTCATTACAAGAGTTCAAAGGCTGCAAGTTTTTGGCTTTTTTCCGTTTTAATCGAGGTTTTTGGCTTTCTTTATGGGTCTTTATTGGTGAATTATGACTCATCCATTGTCCTTCTCTTCCTTGATTGTAAAAGTTAAATTCCGGATCCTATAAATTAGGAATTTTGGTTTAGGCATTTGGCATTAGCAAGTCGCTAGCATTTGTGTGGCGTCTGTGACATTCGAGAGTGCCTTTAGGCTCGTCCTTTCATGGCCATTTGTGAGTCGTTTGCCACTTCTATTGCACAACTTTAGAGTTGAGTGAGCATTTATTTGAGAGTTTTTATTCTTTTGATCTTGTTGTCGGTTTAAGATTCTTATCTCTCTTTGTATTTATCTCTTTTGATTCATATTTGAGATCATTTTGTACTCATTCATATCATAGTGATCTTTGTGCCATTGTTGTTGCCCGTGGTTTTTTTCCGATTTGGGTTTCAATGCAAAAATTTGGTGTGCACATTGTCTTGATCTTGATTTTGCTTATTTTCTCGAATATTATATTCACATCTTTTTACGCTTCCGCATCTACAACGCTTTTTTTATTGTATTATTTATCTTAACAAAATCTTATCTCAAATTTCAGGTTAAAAGTTCAGACATGTTAGGTAAGAATCCTCCAAAGAATTCCTTGTATTGAATACAATCTGACATCAATTCTGATGCTAAACAAAGAAATTAAAGGACCTTTCCGAGCACAGGAGCCACTGAGTCAGCAAAAGCAAAAGCTTTTGAGGAAAGAAGATGCCTTGATTTGAAGATAGACCTGCCAAACACGACTTGGACGAGGAACAGTGAGAGATTGAATACAAGTAAAGTGCTACTCCAAAGTTCAAACAATGATGGGATAAATATTACCTCCTACTATTTGCAGGTTGCTACGTATATAAGTACTCAAAACACGCGTCTGACAAATGTTGTCGGAGTCTTACTCTGCATGGAATGACTAACGCATGGGGAGGGATGGGTTTTACTACCTTTTTCCGCCCTTGATTCTATGTAATCAAAGTGGTAATGGTGATTCCGCTATTATATTTGATTATCATTAAGGAATATAATCAAGATTACATTGTAATCACATTTACCTGAATTTATGCGACTACAATTACTTGACTTTTTCTAAACTATTATGATTGCATACATTTGAATCAAAGTCTACCAAACTATAAGCTATTATATTTGGGAATTTTCTTTCTCTTCTCTCCATTGTCTCCCCTACTTCTCATCTCTTATTACTTTGGCACCATTTTTTTTTAAAGGTTTGAAGCCCCCCCTCAACCTTCTCTCTGCTCGCCGTATTAGATAAATTTTAACAAAGACCATGATCGTATTATTGTAACAACATTTTTATACGTTCTGGACATCATGTCTCTCTCTCTCTCTCTCTCTCTCTCTCTCTCTCTCATCATCATCATCATCATCTCTCTACTTGGTAAACTTGAACAATATTACATTATTGTAATATAGAAGAAATAGAGTGAAGGAGTGAAGTAAGTCTTATATTACACATCGTAATCATGATTATAAAATATTGGATGATAATTATCAACAATGCTACAAATAATTAAAATAGGCGAAAATAAAATGTGAATTGAACTGCAAGTACTTCATGTTACGTGTAAAATTAAGTATTGTTTGTAGGTGAGTTTATTCCATTACACTTGTAAAAATTTTGTAACCAAACATTGTAATGCAATTATTATCCCATTTCATTACACTAACAATTGCATTACATGGTTGATTTAATTGCATTATTTTCAACCAAATGCTACAACAGATTTTGGTATCATTTTTAACTTTAAGTGAATTCATTCATGAATTGAACCAAACAAATAAAATTAAGAATGAAAAATCTCCAATTGATTTCATTCCCGATTCCATTTCATTATGATGTAGTTGAACCAAACACATATTCGATGACGATAAATCTTCCACGTGTTAATAATCTAAGGGATAACAATATATATGTCTTCATATATAGATCAGTAGGCTTAGAGAAAGTGTGCTTTTCCCCCTATCATTTTTCAGTCCAAATAGCCTACCTGTGGTTCTAAGCAGGAGGGGAGGGGTGACCAGGGGTAGCTTGAGCATTTACAAATAAAAACCATTCTAACATGAATTGAGCTAACTTCATTTAGAAATGGTTCATATATATATTGGATCGGGATGGTAACTTAGTCACTCATTCATATGCAAAGATGTGTCCAAATGAGTCTGGACGCTGGCTGTAACGCGGTCACTCTTTTGGTATTAATGAACAAATTATTAATGAATTGATAATTAGTTGTTTGACTAAGTAAAAAAGTCATTTTGGATGTTTGATGAAAAGACTTTTTATAAGAGCTTTTTGGGTCCAGAAAACTAATTTGAAGAAGCTAATTCCATGAGTTTTTTTGGAAAAGCTTTTTGAAGAATTAGTTTTTTGTCTTACAACTTTATTAGAAACAGCTAATTTTACCAAACAGTTTTTCAATAAATAGCTAATTCAAACAGTTAATACAAACAGCTAATAGCTAACAGCTATTTGCCAAATAGGATTTTAGACTTAATTATCAATATTATAGTCAAATATTGGAAGGTGATGAGTTAATTTGCTCATGGCCTTTTCTTTTGGCAAAATATCCACAAAAAGGGGGGATCAGCAGGCTCGCAATGAGGAAAGCTAAGTTAGATAGGTGGGTTGGTCATATTTGCTATAATGGGCCGAGTTGGATTGGCTTGGTGGCATCGATTGATTCATACCATTGGTTTCCAAGCCCATAATCTTGAAGGCCCAGTTCAATTCATCTATTGAATAAGCTTTGTTAAGTTAGGCATAATGATCCATTCAAATGCCACAAATTCTTATGCATGGCCAACTTATTATAGAAGCATTACAATAATACGACGAGCTTCTTGAGTGACTTTTTAGAGGCATTAGAGTGATTAACAGCTCGGTTTAGGGTGGCTGTTTAGCTTAAGGTAACTAATCATTGAAGGTTCATTCTAATGAAGGTCACTCTAAATGAGTCATTAACTACCTCGAATCTGAGTTCTCGTTACTACTGAATCCGTAGGGTTCAAGAAAAAATACTTCCAAGATGATTAGCAGAGAACACCAAACCAAACAGAAGCGAGTTGAAAGTTGGGACCACCTACACTATTAAAAATTGCCCTAAATATGTCCGTCTTACACTATGTCTTTACTATCCTACAGGACTTACTATTCCAATATAAATCATGTGTAAAGTAACACATTAGTTTTTTTTTTCTTTTTTTCAAAATCATTAATATGCTTTAGAAACCAAACCAAACAATACATTTCCTTTATTCCTTACATTTTTGACAATATATATCGGACAAAACCTAAATTCACACTTTACATTACATTAATCATAGGCGCAACGCAATAAACTCTTACGTACGGTAAAGCCATTAACGTCACTTCCTCTTTCTCTTTTCTCTTTTTATTCTTTTATTAAAGAGGTACAAAGACTAATATGGACAGTATCTGAATCCAAAAAAAGATTTTATATATTAATATACTAATCCATAAAATGTTTTCACAAAATTCTTCTTTCACAAAATGTTTTAACAAAATCTTACTTTGTAGGTTTTTTTGGAATCAGTCTCTCTACGGATAGGGATGTCGGTAGATGTAAGGTTGTTTATATTTGGATATCTCCAGATTCCGTGAAAACGGGATCTACACTGAGAGGTGTTGTTGTTGTTGTGATAATTAGAGTAAAATGAAGGAATACAGAGTAACATTCATATTTAAATGGTGACGTTTTCATCCCTATCTCACTAAAAAGAGAGAGAAATAGTTGTACGGACCCCGTCTTTTTCGGCTTACCTGATCCTTCTCCCTTCCTCTGACCCTAAATCAGCATAATTTAAACAGCAAATAAAATCTTAAATAAGGAAGAAGAAATGAAGAATTGCTAAACGCAATTGTGGTTGCAATTTCTCTCTCTTATTTATTTATTTATTTTCTTCCCGTAGGAGGGAATTTATCTTTATCTAATTGACCAGTGACAAGGATCGGGAGGTCAAATCCCATCCAGAAAAAAATTCGAACTTTTTGTTCCATTTCGAGGCCAAATTAAAGCCCTTTTCCCATTTCAATTTCAAGCATTTAATTTGATTTTTAAGCATTTAATTTGATTTAGGAGAAGGTAAGCCATATGAATTATTCCCACTCTTGGCATTTTTGCAATTTTTAAACTTTCTGAATGTTCTTAAACAGACAGACAGTTGTTGCTTCACGTTGATTTCATCAGATTATTGATCATATCATTGATCAATTATTTCAATTGAAATGTTCAACTCCAAAGTTGCATAAAGGTTTTTTTCTTTATTTATCAAAAAACAAATTCAAAAATTTAGAAATCCAAGCATAATCTTTTGTTCAATGGAGACTTTTTCCAAAATCCCATTTCAAAAATGATGTTTCAAGGAATCTGTTAGCATTCCCTCATCTCCAACAGCTGTAAATTGGTTGAATTCCCTTTAGTTTCATTTATTCTTTGAAAAAAAAACCCCCCCATTTTGATCATGACAAATTCCAAAGTTCTCTGACATTCTTCCTTTTCTTCTGCATTGTCAAAAGCAGGAACCAACAATTCCTTCTCTCTCCATATTACAACAATAGCTGGAAAAACAGGGGGAATTAAAGAAAAAAGGGTTGAATATCTGAAGAAAGGTGAGAGAGAGGGAGAGGGAGGGGAGATGAGGGTGGGAGGAAGTGATGAACGGGAATTGGATGCAGCACCAGCATCACCATTAGGGTTGAATAATAATGGGAGGCAAGAGAGAATATTTGTTTCAGTGAGATTAAGGCCTTTGAATTCAAAAGAAATTCAAAGCAATGATTTTGCTGATTGGGAATGCATCAGCAACACCGCCATCTTCTTCAAGAACTGCCTTGGGGAGCGCTCTATGTATCCCAATGCCTATCATTTTGGTAATTTACGTCACAGATCATCTTACATAAGTCACCTTGTATTGGTTGGATGTATACCATCTTACCCCTGCTTGCAGAAATGTATGCAAAGGATAACTTCGAACATTTGGATCTCCCCAATACCCACAGAAGTGGGACCTGCACTAGGAGTCCTCGTTGTTTTGTCTTACTCCTACCTATATTGTTAAATGTTTTGGGTTTCATTAAACTTGTCAAATGAGTCATTCGAATTGTTTGGTCTTTGGGTTGGGTTGGATGGCATTTAGGTCGAGTTCTCTCTTTTCTAGTCATGTTCAAGAATGACATGCTTGATAGGACATGAAAAGGTGTGATAAACATTGGTAGGACAAGATTGAAATGGGGCGGGCTTACCAATTTTGGTTGGGTCGAATTGGGTTTTGGTCAAATTCAGCGTTTGGGATAGATTGGTTTCAAATTGTTTAAGTTGGATAATTGAATCGGTGTCAAAGTGAATAAGGTCATGAGTGGTTTGTTATTGTTTGCATCAAGTAAATGGGTATGTGCCAATTTTAACAATGATTTTCATATTGATTTTGGGTCCGCTTTTGTTTCAATGCGATTAATAGACAGGGTATTTGGGTTTGATTGCTCTACAAAACAAGTCTATGAGGAGGCAGCCAAAGATGTTGCTCTTTCAGTCCTCAATGGCATCAATTGTGAGTCATGTTCTTACTTCTCATGCACCGTCTATTTTCTCAATTTTTTTGTTGGTTTTTTGTTGGATTTGTTTGGACATCTTTCAAGTTACTCAACTGTTTGAATCTCTTCAATCCAGCAAGTGTATTTGCATATGGGCAGACGAGCAGTGGGAAGACATACACAATGGCTGGGATTACACAATGTGCTGTAAATGACATATATGATTACATGAATGAGGTAATCAAGAGCATACTCATTCCTTCTTTCCAAAAATTCAACAGTAAAATATTTTAGCAATTTGTTCAAATTCATACGAGTTGAATTCTAACAAGAACGTTGTTTTGTGGTTTTACAACATTCTAACAGCACAAGGAGAGGGAGTTTGTGTTGAAGTTCTCTGCTATGGAAATCTATAATGAACATGTTAGGGATCTCCTCAGCTTGGACCCTACCCCTCTCAGGCTCTTGGATGACCCTGAGGTTAGTATCGCACTACTACTTGATTCCGCTTTAGTGAGACCTGGCAAAACTGGCCTGTACCTGATTACCTAATTTGAAAGACTTGTAATCGAATCTGACTCAAACACCAAAAGATGCGTTGCTATGTTGGACTGTGTCTGAAGTGACTTTACCAACATCCATCTACAGCCAAGCTTTGGCTCACCGGCGTTGGTAGGATTTTCTTTACTAGCTCATTGCACAATATGAAACTGTGACTAAGCCAAATGACCTATTTGCCAAGTCTACTGATGTTGCAATACTTGAGGGGAAAAGAAATAAAAACAATGGTCTGTTTTGATTGTCAGCGAGGGACCGTTGTGGAGAGGCTAATGGAGGAGATTGTGATGGACAAGAGCCACCTCCTTGAGCTGATTGCTGTTTGTGAATGTAAGACCTTGTGTCAAGACAAGAACTCTCTCTAAAAGATGGGGCTAAACTTGAAATGACTTTCTGATTAATGCATTTGTTTATATGTAGCTCAAAGGCTTGTGGGCGAGACTTCTATGAATGAGACAAGCTCCAGATCTCATCAAATCATCAAACTCGTAAGCTCTTGAATAAGCTCCAGATCCCCTAGCTGAATTTTAGCTCTAGTAACTTATGATTGTGATGGGAATCATCCCTGCAGACCATTGAAAGCTCTGCTCGACAATTTGGAGGTGGAAATTCTAGCATGCTTGCTGCTTGCGTGGTATGTATGCCTAATGAATTAGTCATCCGGGTCAATTTCAAGTTATTGTCACCTTAGGCTGGGGTCCACTTAGTTTGGCCCTGCTCAGGTATAAATGGCTATTAGTTGGGCCAATGGTCTGTCATGAAAACACAAGAAATAGTGGTCAGAAAAATGGAGTCAATTCACTTCAGAGTAGACTAATTTGGGTTCAGATCAAAGCCAGCTTGCCTGATTTTGAGGCTTGAGCCCATTCGTTGGGTTAATTCTGTGCTATTGGAATCAGAAAACTGTATGTGGGTCATTTTTGTCAGGTCTAGTGGTAGGTGCAAGGGTTGTCCTGGCTTCAACAATTGCTAATACCACAAAATGAGTTTGCAATCGCACTCCAACATTTGCTTATTCTTGTGCAAGTATGCACAATGAAATGAAACAGTGGTAACTTCTTGTTTTTGCTCATGCAGAACTTTGTAGACCTTGCTGGAAGTGAACGAACTTCTCAAACATTAGTAACTGGTTCAAGGCTGAAGGAAGGATCCCACATAAATCGGAGTCTACTCACTCTTGGAAAAGTCATTCGTGCATTAAGGTTTTACCAACTTTCGTGTAAACTCTTTGAAATTCATCTAAAACCGAAACATATTGCAGAAAATCCTGGAACTGACACAAAATAAATTGCTGAAACAATATATTGGGTCTGTGACGTACTACTTTTTTAGGAAGTTTCGGATACTCAAATTAAAAGAAAATTGGCTTTAGGACACTCAAAATTGACAGATATCCAACCCAAAAACCCAATATTCTCTCAGTCAGCTTCAGAGGTTCAGTTCTTTGAACAGGCTAGCACAAATGCATCTACTGGCCCAAAAATATATTGTCACAGGATTGAGATATCTCATAGCTAATGCAGAATGTTGTAATGCAGCAAAGGAAGAAATGGTCATGTACCATATCGAGACTCCAAGCTAACACGCATACTGCATAACTCTCTAGGAGGCAATGCTAGGACCGCGATAATATGTACCATGAGCCCAGCTCACAGCCATCTAGAACAATCTAGAAACACTCTCCTATTTGCTAGCTGTGCCAAAGAAGTGACTACCAATGCACAGGTGAATGTGGTGATGTCTGACAAGGATTTGGTGAAGCACATGAAGAAAGAGTTAGCCAGATTAGAGAATGAGTTGAAGAATATGTCAGTGGCTTCTAGTAAGGGTGATACGACATCTGTTCTGAAAGAAAAAGAAAGGCAGATTGAAATGGTGATGAAATTGTTCCCCTATTTCACTTTTTTCTGTCTAGCTCTTCATCTTGAATGTGTCGTTTTGAAGTCATGCAATGCAGGATTTGAAAAGATCATTCAGTTCTAAGATTGTACCTTGTGGCCTAATATTCTTCAAAATGCTGTAGATGGACAAAGAAATAAAAGAACTCAGTCGCCAACGTGATCTTGCTCAGTCAAGGGTAGAAGAGCTAATCCAATCTGCCGGGAAGAACCAGCTTGCACAGTCCCCGCAGACCAACAAAATTAATCATCAAAGATCAAAATCGCAGGACAGGATTTCCTGGCTAGATGATTTATCAGTAGCATCTGATGCAACAGATTACCAGAGGTTGGACATGGACCTGACAACCTCTGAATCCATCCGGTACCTTGATCTCACCAATTATCCATCTGATCTTCTTGAGAACGATGATGATAGCTTTTTGTTAAATGGCTCCTCACCTAAGCTCCTGAGCCCTCCTTCATCTGATACTCTCCATCCATCCCCTGGGTGGGAGGAAATGACCACTTCTGGAAGGACTGATGAGGACTCAGATGACAACTGCAAGGAGGTTCTTTGCATTGATCCTGTGAAGATTTCTCCTCTACGAAATCAGAAAGGAAGAGAAATCTGTGATGCGGTTGAAAATGAATACACTAAGTTTACGGGACAGAAAAGGGTCAAAGAGTTATATCACTCTCAGGCAGAGTATGATGCGCTGGTGAAGAAGATAAAGGAATTGCAGAGCACCATTAACTGTCTTGTCAACCGGAACCTCCTAGAACATCCTTCTCCGCGTTCCACTGAGCCTACAGATGGGCTAGATTCGCGAGTGTTGGGCTTGAGCCGAAGTAGGAGTTGCAAGGCAGCTATAACCATTGAGCCCATGTCTACTGGTTTGGAGAAAGTGGTGGTTCACCAACGCGATCATTCATTTGGTGGGTTTGAGAAAGGGATGATTTCAGGAAGAGAAGAGGTGTTGCTGAGATATGATGATACAAATGGAAAAATATCTAAACTAGGCCTCTTCCCAACTTCCATTAGGGCTTGTATAATGAATGAAATGGAACAGGAGGATAAAATTCCAAATGTGACCGACTCTCCAAGCATTTATCGTTCAGTTGCACGAATGAATGAAGATTCTAAGACAGCAGTGTACAAGCAAATGGGATTTGAAATGGTGAGGATCCTGATTTGCCCTGCCATACTTTTCTTTTAGATTGTATATCATATTACAAATCTCGTAAGAATATCCAGGGAAATCTAGAAAGAGTCTTGCACATATACTATCTTCACGCACTAATGAATTAATATCGAATAGAATACGTTCTCTCTAAGAAACTTGTTTTTTTTGGTCTGCTGGCCTTGATGCTCTTAAAAATCTTCCTGAGGGTAAATTGTATATATCTTGACCTCCTTAAATCCCACTGAGGCTAGGCCCATAGTGGATGTTATGTGGAATAGCCATATACAAATTCACATGCCAAAGGAAAAACCATTGCTGAACCTTGCAAAACTGATTGATGTTTTATGCTTGGCGAAGGACATTGCTGACCCAAAGGGCAGCAGATTATCAGTTCAAAGTGAAGGAGATGTTGCAAATTTCTTGATGCAGATGAGAGACTGCATGTCAGAGGGTGCACCAAGCACTATGCAGTCTCCACTCAACTGGGGTGAAGAGTTTGAGATCCAACGGTTTAAGATCATCGAACTCTGGCATGAATGCCATGTCCCATTAGTCCACAGAACATATTTCTTCTTGCTGTTCAAAGGGGATCCATCAGACAAGCTTTACATTGAGGTGGAGCTCCGAAGGCTGTCCTTCATCCAGGAAAGGTACTCTCAAGGGCAGAGGATCGTCCTGGATGGTCAGGTTTTAACTCGAGCTTTAAGGTATGCTCTTTAGTTTTTAGGAAGCATGCCTGTATGTTCTTCAATATTTCAGGATATTCTAGATTTATTTTCACACTCCTGTCATGATCAGAAGTAGGCTTGCCAAATGGGTCATTAGGTCAATGTTGACTTGGGGTCAACAAGAAACGCTTGATTGGAAATTCGACTTGAGTTGGATCGTTTTGGTTTGGAGTTTCTTTTTTAGTTTTGATGTTGGGTAAGTTCCATTTAGATCAAAATCGGGTATTGTTTTCAACCTGGGTCTAATCTTGGGTCACTCAGGTTTGACTTAGGGTCTGTTTTTTCCTTTTGACTTATTATAAGTAATTATTGATAAGTGTTAATTGATGCTAATAAGTGTTGATCATTGCTAATGAATGTTAATTAGTGGTGAAACTATAACTAGAAAGTATGATTAAGTGCCGGTGACTGCTAATGATAAGTACTTATGATTCGTTGAAAAGAATAGTCCCAAATTAGGTATGAGTTAGTCTTCCCGTATGGAAGCCAAAGATTGAGTTTACAATTTCAAATACAAAATACTATTCTTCGTTTTGGTTTTCTCCCATTTTCCTTTCCTTATTAACCCATTTCATGCTTTATGATGAAACTGCACAGCATGAGGGCATTGAACCAAGAAAGAGACATGCTAGTGAAGCAAATGTACAAGATGATCCCATTTGAGGAGCGGGAGCCCTTATTCCGGAAATGGGGGATTGACGTGAACAGCAAGCAGAGAAGAATCCAACTGTCACGCCGCGTTTGGACAGACCCCAAGGATATGCAACACATCAAGGACAGTGCAGAGCTTGTAGCTAAACTCGTTGGTTTCGTAGATGATGGTCAAGTCCCTAAGGAAATGTTCGTTGGTCCAAGCTTCACACCTAAAACCTTAAACCGTAAGTCTTACACATGGCGATCTAGCATGTCTTTAATCTGAATCACAGTTTTTGCCCTGAATCAACCCCCCTCCCCCTCCCGCCAACCCTTTTTGCTGATACTTTTGGCACCAATTAAGAATGCAAAGATGAAGATCGGATCAGCTCAGAACCATGACATAACTCTCTGATGTTCAGAGAACTGCTGCTAACTTCTGAGTCTTTTCCCCCACTGTTTGTTGTACATGATTTTGGTTCTGTACAGTTACTCCATATACATGAATATAACCCTTTTGTTTTTTACAATTTGGTGCACTTATGTACTGTTTGATTTCTTTTTGTCTCCTGGAAAATGAGATTTTAAACAAGTATTATGCATTCTCTCCACTATAATATACTCATGTTTTCTTCTGTTGACAGAAGTGCAGTCACTGATTGTAAATTAAGGATTTGGATGGCATGTGTACCAACTTCTGAAATTGCTCGTAAGAACCCAAGAACCAAGATATCTCATTCTACTCCATGTATGATAAACATATAGTTAGCATAACAACTAATTTTAGTAAATATATTGCAAGCTAACATCCAGCAATCTATCACCGACTAGAACGTTTAACATCTAGCACAACAGCAAATATCTGACTTTTAATAACCTTCAGATTGGACACCTAATGATTCTTGTTAGCAAAATATCAAAGAAACCCATTTAAAATCAATCTATTCGTAAACTATCATGTATATGCATCGAACAACACCACCACCTCCCAGTGTGGATTCCGCTTTCGTGAGATTTGGGGAGATCAAAAAGTGGGCAACCTTACCCCTACAGATATCTCTGCCCATAGAGAAGCCATGTATATACATCGATAATCATTAATTACTCATATCTCTAAAAAACCTACAGCGTACATATATGCAAATCCTTAGTAGGATCATCTCCTGAAAGTTTAAGTTGGCTTTCCTATGTTCAATCATTCAATGCTAGGGGCAAAAAAAAAAAAAATTAACCACATTGACAAGCATGAGTGTATTGGACTAGCTAGAAGTTAATCAATTAAAAGAAAAGCCCTTTCAAGGTAGTCTAGTGACAGGATGCTAAAATTTTTACAAGACTATAAGATTCGATTCCTTTTAGATTACGTGCCTGCATAAAATTCACCAATTTAGGAGGGGGTGGGGGGGCTTCAAAGAAAAAAAGGGGCGAAAAGATCACCATGAGTAGGGCCAATATTAAGG